>JAQMYJ010000015.1:20176869-20203039 GCA_030014305.1 Clarias laeviceps | reverse complement strand
CGTCACGTGGTTCGGAGGAAACACGGGATAGTCTTCGCCCTCCCGACTGAGTGGTAGTGGTAGCCTTAATGTGGGAGGCCCCCTAGCGGCGGGGAGGAATTGGACACCACTAATATTGGGGAGAAAATTGGAAAAACCCCAAAAAAATTATAAAAAAAGAAATTAATAATTAAACTTTTGCCAGTTGTGATGTTACTTGCTCTGCCAGATCTACAGCATCCTCCCCTGGTATGGAGCAATTCTACAGGGTGATGCACTTGAAAGTGGCCCCGAGTATTCTGTCATAACCGTCGCTAGGACGGAGCAACCTGAACAAAACAATGTACAACAGTGTGTTCCTCAGCATATGGCGCTTCGAACACGCTGGTAAGGTAGGCACCAGACCGTCAATCACACCGTTTAACGGCATACCCCTTCACCCACTCGACTTCTCATCTGGGTGGTGGTGTACAGTATTAAGCAGCGCATCTCCATAGTGAGAACCTATTGGGTCGCCAATGCATTTAAGGGATGTCAGAGTGAATTTAGGAAGAATTATGGTGTTTCTGACGTACCATCGAAGAGTGTTATTCAAAGGGTGGTACAAAAACGTGAAATCGCTGCTATTCCCCCCCGATATGCGCCTTATTGAAATGTGTCTGGCAGAAAACTGAGATCACTTCCAGCATCGCATGTAATGCAATCGATTACGCGTACATCAAGGCATGTAGTTTATTTTTTTGGTTCGGATCGGGCTCTTTCGAGTAAATCACCCTGTAGTTTTTGTCCATTTTTTTTTCTACAGACAAGAATTAAATATCTACTACTAAAAACTACTGCACTTTTAAGACATCTCTATTAATGGGCTTGTTCCTCAATACAGTATTATACAGTATTTAGGACACAAGATCAAGAACCTCATAAACATTATCCCTGTGTTAAATCATCTGTAAGACCTAAGACAGCTGATTACCAGATTTGACCACCATATATAAACAGTATCAGATGCTGTGTGCTGATAAAGTTGGTCTACCCAACCCTGGTATTTACGCTTAGGTACGGTTCTTTTTCAACACTGATTACAATCTGTGTTATTTTACACTGCGACATGCTTAATCCCTATTAGGATTTAACTGTACCCCAGGCAGGAAGGGGAGGAGGGAATCGCTCAGCCATGCAGGTACAATGAAAGAAGAAAAAAAAAAAGAGAGAGTCATATGCTGACATGGTGCTAAATCATAGTGGCCTGCATGCTGCATTCTGCTTCTGTTGCGTCTTCTTTGTATTTCCAGAAGCAACACACCCACATAATGTTGTGTTTGCTTTTCAAACCAGTGTGCAGTCTTACGTTTCATTCTGCCTTACTGTATCAGTACCGTGCATGCCTTCTGATCCATAGTTTATTATGTATTATAAATATTGTATAAAGTAGTTCGCATTTTCCGTCAAATCCACTGACAGTGATAACCGCAGCTAAGGCGAATAAAAGAGAGAATCTCCAATCGCAGTTCTAGGCGAGCACGGTCTTTGTTTATGGCCCATGGTCAAGGTAGTGGAGCTGCTATAGCTGGAGGGAGTTTTGGATCACCGCCCTTTATCCGCAGATGGCAAGTGCTAAGAAATGCAGAGAGAAACCAGAGATTCATGCTGGGATAATCTAGGAGCACATTCAACTTTACTCAGTCTTTAAATACTGCATTTATAGCATTCACTGCATTCCCATCGTCATGCCTGGCTTCCATCAGCGCCTATTCAGAACGGTACAGGAGAAATATCTTCCATATGTTCAGACCCAAGTGGCTAATGGCCTTCATCCTAAAGCAAGGATATTCAATGACATCCAACTATATATACAGTTCTTTGCTTTCAAAGGTCCAGAGAAGCAACTTTCATGACTAAATGGTGCCAGGATTCAGCTAATTTGAAGCCAACAATAGCTTAAAATGATGAACATATGAACATGTCAAGTGGTTAGGTTTTGTTTCATAGCGAGTAGTGGTCCATGTTGTAGTTTTTGATAAATGCCAGTGACCATGTATTTTATAAAAGCCTGTGGATACACGTACTCCTTTCAGCTAAGTTATTAACATAAATCCCAGCGATTTGTCTGCGACAGAGGATCTGCGACAGAAGCTATGATGGCCATTTAAAAAAGACGAGTTGATGAACAGTTTTTAATCCGTGCTGGGATTAATTAGATAAAATACTTTGCAGGGTTTACATCTGGATTATTCGATGGACTTTCCAAAGGCTCACGTTGGACCGTCTCTTATTCATGTGACGACAGGACAAAAACGACGACTCGGACACACTTCCTTTTTCCATTTTAGACTGTTGCAAAACAGAATTCTGAGCTTTTGTTTGGGGGGAAAAAAGAGGGGGAAAAAAACAATTCTGACTTTCTTCATCATGTCCTGGAGCTTGCATGATTTCTGGCTTGATTGGGCCAGCCAGCCTTTTCACATCACTTCCATGACGCAGCCTCCCAAGCTTTGCCGAGCTTCAGCTGCACACAAGAATGCAGATCAATGTGAAAAGACTACTTCTTGCTTTGGGGGGTTGTGGAATGTCTTCGAGATCCAGCCAGGTTCGGCTAAGCCCGTTTTAAGCCTTGAGCTGCAGATCGACAGACGGTCCTCAGCTGTGTTTCTGGAGCAGATTTGAGAGGGTTTGATGTTCCACTCTCCTTTTAGAGGACGTTTATCTCGGGAACCATGTGGAGGCAGATGCGAGGGCTTTGGGCGAATTGATTTTTGTTTTATTGAATGACTAACGTGTGACTTTTGAAAATACACCAGCTCTGTGGTGGCTCATTCTTGAGCCAGATGTTGGAGATTATCATGGTATTCCAAGCATACCCTAATGCATGATTCACAGCAAAGATATGGTCGTCACTGCATGTACTTGGTTATTTGACACCGGATGGTCTCACTCGTGCACCTTTGTGGAATTTTAATAGTGAGATTAATTGCCTACTTTGTAAGAGTGTTTTTTGGTATACTAATGGAACTTTCTGCTCCGGGGCCATGAATCTTCAACCTCGGTTTACATTAAACTTCTCAAGAGAGATGTTATTACACTGGGATCCATAGTGACTCGGGGTTGCAAAATAACAGGAGGTCTTGATTGAGTGGTATGAGGTCATTTACCCCGAAAAGGACAAAATAAAGGATGGAATAGAGGCATTATCCTTTGCATCATTTCCAAAATCAGGCTTGAAGGAGCAGAATGGAAAGACTGACTAAAACAGTGCAGTCGACTAGCCCGAGATCTCCAGTTTTACACGGAGGAGGGGATTTGTGATGGCTGCATGCTGAGCAGATGAGCAGGCCAGATGTGCCCTCATGACCAGGCTCATCTGTGCAAATAAACATGACAGAAAAAACAGGCCAACAGACACGAACTTTAGTTTGTCCGTTCAGCTTTTTAAAGTGAACGCAGTGAACCATGACAGATTGATGTGTTGTAGGAACCGCCGGTCTTAGTCATATGCCAAAGTGTCATGTGCTACCATTTTCATACCGGGCCTCGTAGAAGTTTTTTCTTTTACACATCTTGGCATTGGGTTAACAGTCTCAAGCTGCTCAGTGCATTTAGTCAAGTCTTGGCATGATTCATGTTCCTGCTTACCAGAATGCATCGGATACTTTGCACTGTATATTTGTATCTACCCCAGCTGTTGGAGAAAGCATTCATATACTTTAACAATCAGCTTCCTGTTCGATCCCAGCGTTGTCCTTCGGGATAGCAGGCTAAGATTGATTTCCAGCAGGAAAGAATGTAAAGGAATCAGAACACAAACTCAAGCTGTCAAAGCAAAATAGTTCTACATTTATTTGTTCATTTATTGTATGTTTAGTATTCCTTTTCCAAGAGAGCCATTTTCTTGGAAGTGTCGTATGTTAGCCTAGGAACTGCGTTTGTCATCAGCATCGTGTACGTTATGATTTGATTTTTTTTTTTTTAGGTAGCCCCATGTGAACCGTATACTACTGTAGTTGCCAGGTTTCTAGGCTGAGTCTAGTGTCCGCTATCTGATGCGAGTGTGTGTGTCTGAGAATCTGTTTAAGTGGTGTGGGATTTAAAAGAGCTGTTCATTCACAGAGCAGTGGGTAGCGTGGCTCTGGCCGCACACACTCGAGTCTTTATTTCCCTTTGTGTGACTTGTGTCCTCATTGCTACCCCCACCATCCTCTCTGCGTTATTGATACCGGTTATCTTTTAAGAACCTTACCCGACTGCTGCTTTGGACTGCGTCATTTACGCTCCGGTTACACTCAGTCATTGCCACTTGGCTAGATTCAATTCAGTGAACGGTAATTTGGAAATTACAAGTTCATTATTACCGGATACACAAGCACTTCCTTGCTCACTTTCACTGACCATTTTAAGCTTGCTTTTTTTTTTTTTTTTTTGTCCAGTGCTCCCTCCTTAGAGGCCTCCACTCCCTACACCAGCTTTGTGCTTTTCCTGTTAGTCCCTGAGTGATCACAGATGTTCTCGCAGTACTCGCTGTTTCACAACAGCTTCCCCATATTCTGTTATGTGTGGCGAAAGGGCCGGGATTAAATGAGAATTGTGTGTAGGCTGGTCCAGTCTCTGAGAAACTCAGGATGTGTTTACTAAAGCCCCAAATTCCCTAGAGGTCAATGTTCCCAATAAAATATTACCTGTGCAACTTCTTTTGTGACGTAAGAAGTGACGCTATGAAAGTAGCGCATGGAGATGTTGGGTGGTTGTGGGGGTCTCGCAACACGTTTGCGGGAATTAAAGGCAAAAATTAGGAAGGCAAAAACAAAAATGTGAGTCTTTGTAATGAAGTCTGGCTAGGCAGCTTGATGGTTCCATGTTGCAGACGGTCGCTCTTGATGTGCTTAATCAAGATTTGGAGCCACTCAGGGGAAGGTTGCTGAAACCTTTCTCACTTTTTGGGACTCCTGAGAGCAACTTTTATTCTTCCGACCAGATAGTCCTAACTCATCTATTGAGACTTAACCTGTTGGGATCGTTTGCTGCCACCTCTGGCATCCAGGCCTGTCTGATTATTCAAAATTCTTCCATCAAATGATTACTCCTTCTCATTCCTGGAAAGTTCTGGGGAAAAAACAACAACAGCAAAAAAAAAAAAAAAACGAAACACTTTAATTAATGCCTGTGGTGCCATCTTGTTTTTAAGCCACTTAGCAGAGTTTTCATGGAGTGGGAAGTGTAATCGTCTTCATAATACTCAACTCTCCTGGTGGTCCTTTTCATTCTCCATGCAAAAGTTTTTTCTGTCTCCCAACCCAACTTGGCAACGCTTACTAGTCCATATCACTAGTAAGAAATCTTCAAGGGGCTTAGAAGTTTGCAAATGCAAAGAGCAAGTATACAAGGCATCTTTGACGACTCGTAGTTTAGGGGCTTCTTTTGAATAACGCAAAGGGAAAAGCGTATCAAGTCCCTTTCAAAAGGAACCCCGCTGCCGGCCGTTAAAATAGCATGCAGCTTGGACCACACTGGGGCCTGCCCCACACAGCTGGGATCTGGAAGGACCCCCACAGAAAGGCCTCGATTGTCCCAGCGAGGGAGTCGCAGAGAGACGTACACACTACAGACTTTATTGGTGTTTCAGAGCACTTTCCAAGGCTGGGGGTGTTTTTTATGGGAAGCGTGATCTCTGTGCTCTTTGTTGATCATGTTCGGAACCGATATAAGGTCTCGTTCATGCTGGATAAAAACGAAACTATAGGGATAACAAGCCTGGTATTAATCTGATGCTGTGGTGTTAGTACTTTTTTGACTCTGTTTGCTGCTATTTGTGTGTATGCATCTGACTGCCACGTATGGAGTGAATAATAGTCTTGTGACAGTGAGTCAGTGTTTGGCACGTGTACTTGCAGACTCTTGCTCACACAAGCACACATACACGGACATGCATGCATACTCGGTAATTAACGAAACGAGCTCAGGGAAGGGGGAAAAGAAACTAACTGCAGCTTTATTGCTTTGTAGTAGAATGATTACTGAAGCGCTGAGCTTTTGAGCTTCTATACACGGATGGAAATACTGTAAGAAGGAGGATCTGGGGTGAGGGAGCGAGTCCATGCGTATGCATCAAGGGTTAACGGTTTTCCACGCTTCCCTCTAGGCAGGGGGCTGCGTCTCTGGTCTCCCCAAGTCACCAATAATCCACACAACTTTTTTTTCCCCCATTATATCTCCCAGACATCACCTTCTCGCTTAGAGCAGAGCCTTCCAAGTTGTGAAAGGAGAAGTGCACTCATATCTACAATATGAAATGAACCAGCAAGTTTCTCTTCAAGCTGCGTAGCGTTTCTCCACACACATTGTCTATTCATGTCATAACTGGTGCTTACCTATAATCAGAACGAAGCTTCCCAAAAGGACAGGATGATGACAGCGTATGCTCAAGACTTCATCTCACCACAATACTGCTGCTGTAATCATGAAGACCGTGCATCCCGGACTCTTATTAGAGAACAATATGCGCTTGCTGAACATCTGATCTACACACTCTTCTACAACTCTACACTGATTTATTGCTCCACTCTCTGGTGTCACCAAGATGACGGCTTTCCTCTGGCGCCTGGTTCCCACTCGAGGCCGCCTGCTTTACCCCTCAGTGATTTAAATCTATATCCAGATTATTGTAAAAGCTCTATTGTGGTGAATATCTGTTGTTAGATGTGGTATATAAATAAAATGCAACCAGAAGAACAACTGAAATTATATCATGTTCTTCGCTGCTTCTTTTAGATGTGGAGCAGATGGCCATCGACTGGCTGACGGGAAACTTCTACTTCGTCGATGATGTAGACGAACGCATCTTTGTGTGCACCAAAGACGGCGCCACTTGCGTCATTTTGCTGGACCTGGAGCTTTATAACCCCAAGGGCATCGTGCTGGATCCAACCATGGGGTAAGTCCATTTGTTCGAGCTTTCACTCCTGCA
The DNA here is from genome assembly GCA_030014305.1 of Clarias laeviceps. Lineage (NCBI taxonomy): Eukaryota > Metazoa > Chordata > Actinopteri > Siluriformes > Clariidae > Clarias > Clarias laeviceps. The sequence continues at coordinate 20,196,105 of JAQMYJ010000015.1, read as the reverse complement.
GTTTTTCATGATTTGTTTTTCTACCACACTTGGATATCCAAATGATTTAAATTTGTTTTTCAGCTCAAAAACATACCAAACAGCCTCATGTACAGTACTGCGCCAAAGTATTGAACCACCATTTTTTCATATTTTGTTTATAAGGGATAGACTTTAATGCATTTTTAATGTGTTTTTGAGGAATATTTCCCCAGGCTTCCCAAAGGACCTTTTTAACCCTTATTTTCGGCAAGATTTGGCTCATTTTCAGACCAGTTCGTGTACCTGACTGGTTTCAAAGAATTGTTTTGTTTTGTTAAGCCACACAGTGACCTATAAATCATTCAAGCATAAAAAACATCTAACTTAATGCATGCACCAGTGAGAAAAAGGTGCAGATGATGTCAGATGATCAAGCCGGTGAATAGTATACTGGTGATGCTGAATGCTCAGTGGTTGGAACAGACGAGAGGGGAAATGAGGTTGCTGCTCAGGTTGTTACATACTGTAAGCCCACAATTTAAGCCCTGTTGCAGAAAATCATTTGTTCCAATTCCTTTATATAAATGTGTCTAATTTAACTATTATAAGTGAATGAGGTGTGTGTTGAGCACCTTTGCACAGTACTGTAGGAATCATGTGCTCTAAGACCAGTATGTTTTAGATCCAAGTGTGTTGCCTTTCCTGCTTTCTCACACGCTGATGGGATAATTGTTATTGAGTAATTTTATGACATCATGACTTCCCGTTATTATAGTATCACTTCCCTTTAAAAGAGGTCTGTTCCATTTAAGATGTATATAAACATCCTGGTCAGCAATAACATGGAAGTGTTTTGATGTACAGAGGTATCTGTGTGAAGGGGAAGATGTTTCAAAACCCGAAGTAAGAGTCGAATCAGTGTTTGTGTCCATCGGCCACACTTTTTTTTTTTTTTTTTAAGTTTGAACAGATTAGAGATTTGCTCTCATCATTGCTAATGAGTGCATTTTTAAATATAATAAATAAATTGTCAATATTAAAGCATACGATTAATCTGGAAATTTTTACAGACTACAATTTTTTTTTTTACGCAAATTAATCATATCACCAAGTTTGACCCTAAGGGCTTCCCATAATCGCAGCGCTAAACATGGCTGATTTAATATGGCACGTTTAATAAGATGACTGAGGAAACACCACCAGGTGAATGGCAAGTTTTGTTATAAAAAGCTTCTAGATGGAAGTTTGGATAAAACCAATGTTGTGTGCTCGAGGTACCTTCGAGGGAAACTACTTTTACAAGAATGCATTAAATGTAAGACACTGAAAAAAGCCATGAAAGTGATGCAGTTGGTAGAAACTACTTTTATTGCACTTACTGTACTGGAGACCACTGGGAACCATAACTACTGCAGTGTAACAGCACATCTAATCAATAACAAATGACAACTGCACTCATTCACTTTGGCCGTGTTAAAAACACTAGAAGCACATTTTGCAGACGCATGCACTACCCATCTGCGCTAGCCAAGTTGAAAAGGAGATATCAGACATGATCACCACCATAGGAGCAGCCAGCGCTCACGAGATGAGTACTGCTGCAAGGAGATTTTAATTTAACATTTGTGCATTTCGGTTTTCTAAAATTGCATGTTTATAAGACAAGTTTTCACAGATTAATCATAATTAATAACAGTCAACAGAATATTTAAATTGATTGACAGCACTAATAATAAATCTACTTGACATTTAATTAAAATTAAGCAACAATCTAAACAGCTGTGCCATGCACAAGATTTTTTTCCAAGTTGTGCATCAGAAAAGCTTTTCCTCTATGATTTGGATGTCGTATGTTTAAATCCCAATGATGTCACATTCATCTGTGACTGGGAGGTCATGAGATTAAATAGGGTCAAAATGGAAAAATGTGAATTATGCGTCTGCTCTGGAAGAGAGAAATGGCATTACTTTCTCCCTCCTCTCAGTATGAGACACACACTAGCCACCAGTTGTGGGTGTCTGTGAGCTCATGTATGCAGAAGAGGGCACTTGTGTAGAGATAGCGTGTTATCGCCGCTATGAGCAAGAGGACATAAATAGGAAGTGGGCAGCTTCATGTGCTCTGAATGAAGTATTTGTTTGCTTTCTCCCTGGTAGCTGTTGTGCGATAGAGGAAAAATCCTCCAATGTGCATGTTAAATAAGACAAAAACAAGAGCATGTGTGTTGAGCGTCACTGTTTAATTCTAGGTTGCTCTTTTTCTTTAGTCTACATTAAAATTCCAGAAAAGAAATCTCAGTCTGTTGAAAACCTGTGTCTCTGCATCCCCAGAAATGTTTCCTTCCTTGTTTTCTTTCCTCCTCTGCAGGAAGATGTTCTTCACCGACTACGGGCAGATCCCCAAGGTGGAGCGGTGCGACATGGACGGGCAGAACCGGACCAAACTTGTGGACAGCAAGATCGTCTTCCCTCACGGCATCACGCTGGACCTGGTCAACAGGCTGGTGTATTGGGCAGACGCTTACCTGGACTACATCGAGGTGGTGGACTACGAGGGCAAGAACCGACACACCATCATTCAGGGCCTGCTGGTGAGAGGAAATCCAGGGGTCTTTCTGGCTTAGGGTCCAGTCACACTCCAACAAAGACCATAAAGTTGACACTGTGTCTTAAAAATATCAAAGAATGTAGTGGGAATGGGATTAAAATGGAAAAATGTGCATGAGCTCATACTGTTTCCAAGCCATGTCAGGTTCACAATGCGTCCATCACGTTGTGACTAATGGCCTATCATGCACATGATCACACGCTAACCACGTCCAATGAGGTCACACCGAGTTCAGATTACTATTGGATCCAGTATTATACTATGTCACATAGCATCTCTGATTACCTGCATGCCTGCCATAAATGTGGTAAGGACCAGAAAAATGAACTTAATGCATCCTTCTACAACGTGGCCTGGGCCTACCATGGCCTACTATGGTCATAGGACAAGAGGTCGGTGTGAGAACTCATCCGCATCTTTTCGAACTGCTCGCTCACGTTAGTGGCGGCGCAACACACTCGGAGGACAGTGCTATCCACTCCTTCCGCTTGCCCCTGATTGGCTGTAGAGCCGTGATTAATGTGGGAGCACTAAGTACCTCTCATCCCTGCCCTGTGAGAGAGCTCGGCCAATCAGCTCTCTCTAGACCTCCGGCTGCGAGGGGTTACAGCATCACCCGGGGATCGACTCGCGATCTCGAAGTGACAACTTTGTCAGAACTACAATATTTTCCGTTTGCACCATGCTTGGAGTACGTCATGACGTCCCTAAGAGGTGTTAGTCACGCCATTAACTGTCATGTCAGTGCCGTCATTAATACGTCCTTATTAATTTCTTCTTGAGTCTAGCGTCAAACTTCATCCTCACCTCAACATGTCCAAAAACACACCAAAAACAATACAGGTTTCTCCTATGTTCCTGACCAGATGTAGAAGTTTTTACTCGTACATTTCATGTTCATGCTATTAATTTTTTTGAGGACGGAGTGGGAACGTGGCTCATTGTTGAGACTTCTAGAGATAGAGAAAGGGAGAGACACCCACAGAAAGTCTCTCTTTTTCTATTTTTTTTTTTTTTTTTTGCCAGGACACTCATAATTATTATTGCTACGCCTACACCCTTCTATCAGAGCCAGGTTTTGCAATTCAGTCAGGCACGACATATCAGATTTATACCTAGAAATATCCCTAGAACTCCTGTAAAGGAACGTTGTACACCATGCATATTAACAAGCGTGCGCGAATGACAGTTCAGAGTCCGTACAGTGTCACGTAGCCCCTGTCATACGCGCACACGCGCAGTGCCATCTCTTTTGTTGCCTTAAATTCTGGAATTGGGCTCACAAGTGTCATCTGATGGACTTCTGTTTAAAGATAATTATATAATAATTAAACAAGGCAAACGGTGCATAGTGTCTGCTGTGATGATCAGATCTCTTTTCCAGTTAAAGGGACTGTAATGTCATTAAAGTTGGGCAAGAATGTGTTTTCATTTGACTGAGGCATTCTGGTAAAAGTCGCTAGTGACGACAAACATGCTGATTAAGCCTTGAATCATGGAGTTGCTTAATCCTTTAGCTGTTGCGGTTGCGGTTTTATGGTTTTTGTGCCTGATCAGATCTGCTGTACAGATGACTCATAACCACAAATTCTTTTCCCACTGTAGTAGCGTTTTCAAAGATCCAGGTTTAGAGCTTATGTTTAATTAAAGAAATGATTAAGAAAAAAAATGCTAAAGGAAAATAGCAACGGCTTTAGATTTCTATTCGCGAGTTTTAAGCATGCTGAGTTTCTATTTCTGGCTCTTTCCTCAGTGTAGGAAAAAATCTGGATATTTTTATATGTACACTCTCTCACTCTCTCTCTCTCTCTCTCAAGGAAGCCTTTTTAGGCCCAACATAGAAATACAGCTCTATAAGTCTGTTATCGGCCATCCTGACAGATTTATTCTGAATTTTCGCCTTTGAACCGTGCCAAGTGTTGCATAATGCTGTTTTAAAAACATTGTTATGCATCACAAGGTTTGACATTTTTGTGAAGGTGTTGCCAAAGTTTTCCAAATGAGCGTGTAAGGAAAAAACATTATTGCTATAATCCATAACCCTCTGCATCGCACAGACAAAACTGCAGCACAGTTCAGGGGCATTTGCAACTGTTTATTTGACTAATCATTTTATTTTTCAAAAAAAAAAAAAACGATGTGTCTGTCAAAAGGGTTGTTTATCTTGTGTCTTTTGTACCATCAGATTGAACACCTGTACAGTCTGACTGTGTTCGAGAACTACCTGTATGCCACCAACTCGGACAACGGTAACATCCAGCCCAAGACCAGCGTCATCCGTGTCAACCGCTTCAACAGCTCCGACTTCCAGGTGGTGACGCGGGTGGATAAAGGTGGAGCCCTGCACGTGTACCACCAGAGACGCCAGCCTGCAGGTACAGCGCCTTGTAACTTCACCCCTTACTTGGATAAACAGGTCAAAGCTTCACTTTCTGTCACCTTTATTTCCGTAGAGTAATTAATCAGCGACTTAGGCTAAATTACACTGTAGCGCTCCCCAGTGAAAACTTTTTTTTTTTTTTTTTTTAAGTCTCAAGCCTAAAGGAAGTAGGAATTCTTGAATCCATGTCTGTGTGTTTATGATTAAAATGCTTTGTCCGTGTCCTGACCACAGTGCGCAGTCACGCCTGCGCTCCCGATCAGTTTGGGAAACCCGGAGGCTGTTCCGATATCTGTCTGCTAGCCAACAGCCACAAGATCCGCACATGCCGCTGCCGCTCCGGATTCAGCCTCGGCAGCGACGGCAAGTCCTGCAAGAGTGAGTGCACGCTTGTCTGATTCTCTCACGTAATTATCAATTGATACGTTAATGACGACAGCAACACCTTAAGGTTAAAATGAACAGATCATTATAGCGATTATGGCTGGCTTTTTCCCTCTCACATCGGTGTTGATCAGGATCACAATGATGGCAGGGTGTTTCTTGTGTTGACCCGCTATGCCTTTGTACACCCCTAGAACCCGAGCACGAGCTCTTCCTGGTGTATGGTAAAGGTCGGCCCGGGGTCATTCGCGGCATGGACCTGCACGCACGTGTATACGACGAGCACATCATTCCTATCGAGAACCTGAACAACCCCAGGGCTTTGGACTTCCACGCCGAAACGGAGTTCATCTACTTCAGCGATGCCACCACGTACACCATCGGCCGGCAGAAAATCGACGGCACAGATAGGGACATCATCGTGAAGAGCGGTGAGATTTTTTCCAGTAGTCTGGACTGTGCGTAATCACCGGATTGGTGCAACAATAAGTAAATTAACGTCCACGGGTTTTCTCGTAGGAATCCACACTGTCGAGGGCATAGCCGTAGATTGGATGGGTCAGAACCTGTACTGGACAGACGATGGACCAGAAAAGACTATTAGTGTGGCCAAGCTGGAGAAAGCCTCCCAAACACGCAAGACTCTCCTCGAGGGCAAGATGACCCACCCCCGAGCAATAGTAGTGGACCCGGCACACGGGTAAGAATAACTAAAAACATTTCAGTAATGACATCTATATATGAAAAAGAATTGTCCTTCCATGAAACCTAGTGGAGGCCATTGTTCTATATATGAATGAATGCATCAGTATTTTAAGGCTACTGTACAAAAGAAAAAAAACCCACATCAAATTGTACTTAGCCACAGAGATGCTAAAAATTCCATTTCCAACTTTAGTGCATTTGCTTCAAGTAATTTTTTTGGCCATACCATCAATACCATGTGCTATAAATGTGAAAGGGCATATTAATATTTAAAATGCACTGTGGACTCCTGGACCTGAGAGAGCACAGCGTGGTAGCTCATGTCCATCAGCAGCAGACCCCTCCTTGTAGTTCAGCTAGCCAGCTTTACCTAGAGTGGTGTCCGGTAAGAGTTAAATAAAAAAAAAAAGGTAACTGAAACTCTTTTATAATGCAAAGAAAGTGATAATATTTAATGTTCCCCCTCAATTTTCGCACCCATATGTTGCTTTTCTTGTTTTTTTGCCGTCACCACTGACTATGTAGGTGATACTACTAGTAGTATCACATGCAGTACTTGGCAAATAGTCAACTATCCTACATAATGTTAAATAAATGAAAACTCTCACTAGCAATCCAGTAATGTTTTTATATGTAATGAAAACATGTCTAGACTATTAATGCATGCAGATGCGTGTATTGTTTTTCAGCATGATGTACTGGAGCGACTGGCAGGAAGACTCGAGAGATGCCAACCGCGGAAGCATAAGGAAGGCATGGATGGACGGCTCCAACTCCGGAATCCTCATCACCTCCAAAAACATGCTGTGGCCCAACGGTCTGAGTCTGGACATCGAGCAGGGCGTGCTGTACTGGGTGGACGCCTACTACGACCGTATCGAGATGGTGTTGCTCAACACCACTGAGCGCAGGGTGAGAAAAAATTTGGATGGAAATGGTTTCTAGCATTTTTTGGCCTTTGGGTTGGTGGGAAATGTAACCTTACTGCTCTGTTCTGTGATCGGCTAGACGGTGTATGAGGGCCAGGAGCTGAACCACCCCTTTGGTCTTTGCCACCATAAGAACTTCTTGTTCTGGAACGAGTACCGCATCGGGGGCATTTACAAGTTGGACATGACGAGTAAGAAGGTGACGCTACTGAGGAGCGAGCGGCCGCCCATCTACGAGATCCGAACCTACGACGCCCAGCAGCAACAAAGTACTGAGCGCTTTCTGCTGAGAAAATGAAAAACTGAATTGGTTTAAAGAGGATAGACTTAAGAAAATGGGGGGCAAAAGAATTTTGCACAGTTCTATATTTTCAGATTATATGGATCATTTATAGAATGAAGATATATTATCTCATGAATGTTACAAAACAAATGCCTATAAATCAATATATACAGTAAGAATTATTGTTAGTTAAAAAACTACTATAAGTGCTATAAGCAGAATAAAACACTTAATAAATTGGAAATGCATTTCTGGGTAATGAGGTTTCAGTAGCAGTGTTACCCTGTCATGTTAGAAAAGCAGCAAAGGAATATAGGGCTTTTCTATTATTATTGTTATTGTTGTTATTTCATTGTTGATTGAGGTGTTGTGTGCGTGTGTTTCCAGCCCCAGGCCATAATCCATGCAGGGCCAATAACGGTGGCTGCAGCAGTCTGTGCTTGCTCATACCAGGAAGTCGAAGCTGCGCTTGTGCAGATGACCAGATTTTGGACCTTGACAACAAGACCTGCAAAGGTACTGTAAGAAGTCTAAAATGCCATGTTTTAATAGCTCAGTGATTTTAAAGAGCGGCACAGTGGTTAGCAATGTGGCCTCGCACCTCCCAGGGTCGATTCGTGCGTGGGGTGTGCATGTTCTCCCAGTGCTTGATGGGTTTCTTCTGGGTTCTCCAGTTTCCTCCCAAAGTCCAAAGACATGCTGAGTAGACTAAGTTTTTCAGATTGTCCATAGTGTGTGAGTGAATGTGTGCCCCAAGTCCCCTTGGATAGGCAAAACAGAAACAGAGCAGGATAAGTGGTATAGTGAGTGAGAGTCGTCTTCTTTGTCTTTCGGCTGTTCCCTTTCAGGGATCGCCACGGCCACCACTCTCTGCACCCAACTTAATTTGCTAATTACATCCATAAATCTCCTCTTTGGTCTTCCTTTACACCTCCTGCCAGGCAGTTCCAATCTCAGCATCCTTCTTATATATATATATATATATATATATATATATATACACACAATCTCTCCTCTGAACATGTCCAAACCACCTCAATCCGGCCTCTCTGACTTTCTCTAATACATCTAACATGCGTTGTCCCTCTGATGGACTCATTCTGGATCCTATCCATCTTTGCCACTCCTATAGAGAACCTCAACATCATGGTGAGTGAGAGAGTGATTTTAACATGATCAGTGATCCCCACCTCAGGGGTCTTTGAAGGATTAGGCACCAAAGTCAGTTTAGAGCTAATATTCTTCCAGTGAAGAGATGAGGAATAGAAAGATCTTTTTCTCCACTCCAAGTCAAGGGCTTTATTTCAGTTTTGAGTTGCCTTCAAGTCCGCATACTTTGTTTTAGCTCAACCAAAATGATTAGCTTATTAGCCATTGGTTGGGAACTTAAAAGGTTCAAATTGCACTGCTGTCTTTACAGCCAATCCGTCGTACATCCCACCGCCTCAGTGCCAGGCCGGAGAGTTTGCCTGCAAGAACAACCGCTGCATCCAGGAACGCTGGAAGTGTGACGGAGACAACGACTGCTTGGACAACAGCGATGAGTTGCCAGAGCTCTGCCGTGAGTCTTCTCTTTCACTCTGATATGATGATAAATCCAAGATTACGCAGCGATTCCATTCCATTAATTTGTTGCTCATCTGTAGACGTATCTAATTAGTTATTGTCTTTGCAGTGGTCTGTGGTATTTAATGTACTGTATAAGCTATTAACCCTAAGGCCACTTTCATTAGTCAAGACATAAAAATACAGTGTAAAAAGTTTGTAAAAGCTGTCCATCAGTCAGTTCTAGTACTAGTAGGTTGCACTAACGATAATCATTTCTTCCATCGTCAGACCAGCACACTTGCCCTGCTGATCGCTTCAAGTGCCAGAACAACCGCTGCATCCCCACGCGCTGGCTCTGTGACGGAGATAATGACTGCGGTAACAACGAGGACGAGTCCAACACCACCTGCTCAAGTATGACACACACACACACACACACACACACACACACACACACACACTGTTGGGACTGAATAATGTGAACCTGCAAGTATTGGCTAACGATGACTAGCACCGAGGCCTGCTGGTCCCCAGTCCGAGCTCTGACGGCTGCCTTTCCGTTTCTGTGTTCTAGCTCGCACATGTCCTCCGAACCAGCACCCGTGTGCCAGCGGACGCTGTATTCCTAAAACCTGGACATGCGACCTGGACGACGACTGCGGGGATCGCTCGGACGAACCGGCATCCTGTGGTCAGTGGTGACTGTGCAAGTGTAAAACTGAGTCATTTGCAAGCACAGAATGTTTTATAAACTTGACAAATATGATGAATAAACTGAATATGACTAATTCTGCACAGTTTAATAAGGGTTGATGTGAAACAGAAGACCTCCTGCATGAACGTAGGCGGTTCCTTCGTAGTTTTTTAAATCTCATAATATATTCCAACCCACTTTGGGAAGAAAAGAAAATCCTTGTTAGCAGATGATATATGAATAAGTGATGATTCATAAGATAATCATTATCACAAAGCTTCCCTGATGGAAAAATCAGCACTGCCTGTGTCCTATTAATGAGCTTCTTACTGTTCATAGGGAGCATTACAGCTTAAGGCTATGTGTTGTAAAGGCTGTGTACTCAGCCTCTCTCTCTCTCTCTCTCTCTCAAACATTCTCTCTCTTTTTCTCTCTCTCTTGGACCGCTTGGACTGCAGCCTACCCAACATGTTTCCCACAAACCCAGTTCACATGTGCCAATGGGCGTTGCATCAATGTTAACTGGCGTTGTGATAACGGTAAGTAAACCTTTGACCCCTTTGTTTCTTCCAAATTCTTTACACACCATATTACTTTAGTTTACTACATGCGGTTTTATTGAAGTCAAGTTTTCCCTTGTTATTTATTACTCATTGGAATTTAGAGCTTTTTTTTTTTCCAACTGCATCCTAGGCAGAAGTGGATAAACCCTGACTTTATAGCTGCGCAGGAGAAGAGTATGGCTTATCCTGTCTATTAGTTAGTACTTTTATTAGCATTTGGCTGGCAGTCTAGTAGGTTCAGTAGCCTAGTGGTCTAATCATTTGAAAAATAACCAAAGCTTGTAAAATCCCTACTTGTTACAGATAAAAATAACCACCTGCTACACTATACCCATCCGCTTATGCCACATACTGTTTAAAAAGAACCAGACAAACCATTTGTGTCATCACCCGTAGGTAAGAGCGATTTTGAAGCTCAGCTGTGGGAGCTCTGGTCGTCACCACCTTGGCTGAAGATCTGATTCCTTCTAAAATCCAGTTAATTCATAAAAAGAACGGATTCGTTTTTCCGAACTGGAGGTTGCACTTTGGCTTTTGCTAGTCAGATTAATTGGATTGCTCATGATGGGACAGTCCTTTCAGCATCAGGAAAGTGGAGATTTGTGGAACTACTGACCATAATGAAGGAAATATGGTGGTTTCATGTTTAAAAAAAAATAAAAATCAAGGTGCTAGCCAGAGTCAGATGATATATTTTACATGCAATGCAAAGAGAAAACAAAGGCCCAACGACTTGCTTGGAACATGCTAGGTGTGTATGCTAACATCCTTGTTCGATGTGCTAACTCATACAGAAAAATCTTGGTATTAAATATATGATCCGTCCACTTGCTGTCTTTACAAATAGAAAAATTTGTACGCGGTCGTCAAAGGCGATTCTAGAGTCTGTTGGGGCAGTAGGCCGAAAATTTGCAGGGGGTCTCTATTTGGAATTCTATAAATGACATCATCTTTGAAATAATAAAATAAGTTTGTCAGCTCTCACATGCCCCCTACTGGCCTGAGGCACTAAACAGTTGCCTGCCTTGCCAATTGACAAGTGGCGCTTCTGGCTGATTTAAAATTTATGCTAACATCTCTATCTAGCTATATATCACTTATTGCAAAATTAAAAGGGTTGCCACATCAGATTTATACAAGTTTAAAAGATGAGTTTCCATCTAGCGACCATATGCCTGTTCATGTGTGTTTCGTGTAGATAACGACTGTGGAGACAACAGCGACGAAGCAGGCTGCAGTCACTCCTGTTCGAGCGTGCAGTTCAAGTGCAACAGCGGCCGCTGCATCCCAGAGTACTGGACCTGCGACGGAGACAACGACTGCGGCGACAACAGCGACGAGAAGAGCGCCAACTGCACCAACCAGGGTAAGCGATCCCTTTCTTATCTGTGAAGACATCTGGCTTCTCTGCGCTGGAACATCTGGAGCTGTGGCAGTTTCGTTGTGGAACTGTTTAAAATGGAATCTGACTTCACTTCCTGAAGCAATGTCTGATTCCAGACTCCACTTCCTGGGGGGGTGGGGGGAGTATTTTAAGAATGCTGACCTGTCAGCGCTGAAATACTGTTTCCTGTATAGCACCCTCTTCATCCAAAGATTGTTATTCTTGAACTATCAAAGCTGTTAGCAAAAGGCTTTCATTTTAGTGGGACAGAGATTGTTTTGCTGTGGCAAAGCAGTTTTAGTGAACAACTACACTACTATGAAGCGTTTACTACCGACAGGAAAAAGGTTATTTGATCTATAAAGAAAAATATTGCGCTTTTCACTTATTTTTGGTAATTTCTCACCATCCACAAGAACCAATTTGGTTCTTTCCCACCATCCACATCTCCCCATTTTACACCAGCTCTATTTGAGGAAAGTGCTACTTGACACTGGACCAAAATGCCATCCTGTGTTCTGCATAACTAGATCTGACAATACCTCCATACCTTGCTATCATAGACTGTATAAAATAAAATAAAAAGCACAACAGAAACCTTCCCTGACGTCACCTATAGGATTTCTGAAAAGCGGTTTTGAAACTCAACACTGGGAGCTCTGGTCGTCACCATCTTGGCAGGAGCTGACTATGAGTAACCCCAGGTAATCCAAAAATCTGCAGAACCAACAGAGCCTGGCTGTTAGGTAGAACACACCACTTTCCTCAGTTACTGCAAGCAGGCTAGCTTAGATTTAGCTTAGCCAAAGGTGGCTACTGAATTAAGGTGGCTACTGAATTGAATTCTATCCTAAACAAGTGATTCCAGCAGCTGTCACTCAGATCAGCAACACCCCTAATAATACATCATTATGGCTTACGGCCATTTTAACTGGTGAGTTGCATTAAAATTCACTCCTGTACAGTCGTCATGAGTGGGAAATTTAGCTATGGAGAAAAAAAAACCTGCTGCTTGTCCCCAGGCTGCCTGTTTATTGCTGTAGAATCGAACTTTTAAACATAGGAGGAGTCTATGGGGATTGAATCGCGTTTGTGCGCCTAGTGGTCATTTAAGGAACTGCATGTTTTGGCACTTTCACACTGGACCCAGAACAGGTGGTTTTTCAAAACCAAAGGTTCAATAGCACTAATGAATTGGAACCAAGCGCAAAAAAAATACGAAACATTTGGGACATGAGACAGTTCACCGAAGAGGAAAGACATTTTGCATTTGCATTTGTTTTTGCACCGATGTTATTTCTGAATTTTGGCTTTTTGGTTTGTAATTCATTACTTCTTAAAGAAGTAGTCAATTATGGGAAGTACAATGCTGCGCTATATTATTTGATTTATTTAATGATATTATCGTGATGCCTAGGTGCTGATTTGATTTGTATTGAGATTTTATAAATATCCAGATAAAATTAATTGATTGATTTTTAAGATTTTGTCTAAACAGCAAATAATTTGTCGGACCACACAGGATGCTGTGTCGACTGCCACAGTGTGAACAGTTTAGAGTGCGCCCCCTGCAGTGTTATAGAGGAACAGCAACATTTTACCACCTCAAATCCAAACGTATAAATAAAAAAATTATTTAAAAAATGGATTGATTGATTTTTAAGATTTTGTCTAAACAGCAAATAATTTGTTGGACCATACAGGATGCTGTGTCGACTGCCACAGTGTGAACAGTTTAGAGTGCGCCCCCTGCAGTGTTATAGAGGAACAGCAACATTTTACCACCTCAAATCCAAACGTATAAATAAAAAAATTATTAAAAAAATGGATTTTGGGGTCAGTGTGACAATACAGTACATGAATTGCCACACAAAAGAGTCGCGATGTGTAACTGAAACGATTCCCTTCCATCTTAACTCTAAAACTCTTCACGTTCCTTATTTGAGTTATTATAGGATGGAATTTCTGCATGTTCTTATCTTCCTGCTTTATTTACAGTTTCACAATCGTTCTGCTCTCCTGCGTATGAGCCGTGTACGTGTTCGCTCCAAAAAGCCCGTTGCACAAGACCAGATGTGCTGACGATCCGCACACGCACACAAACACAGCACAAATTTCCAAACACACTCGTTCGCCGACACTATTCCTAGTGTATCAGATTTTTTTTGGTGTCTCTACTTAGCGTGCTGTATTCCTCTAATTGTGATTAACATATTTTTAAGGATTGTTTGCATGATTATTCTTAATGATGGTGTTCAGCTAATTAAGGCACATGTAATTGTCCAATCCTGTAGCCACACGTCCCCCCGGAGGCTGCCACTCGGACGAGTTTCAGTGCCGCTTGGATGGCCTGTGTATCCCCACGCGCTGGCGCTGCGACGGCGAAAACGACTGCATAGACGACACCGACGAGAAGCACTGTGAGGGCTACACACAAACGTGCAACCCATCTCAGTTCGCCTGCAGGGACTCGGGTTCGTCAGCTTCCCAGAAAGTCATTTCTGATTTTTTATTATTATTTCTTAAGCAATGCATTTAGTGTAAATAAGTGAATTTATAGAAATAGATTTCAATAGAAATTATTTAAAATGAATTAAGGAAGTAATCTGCAAAGCAGCACTTTTTATTTCTCTCAGTTTTAACACTCATTCATTCCTCTTCTGTCCCCGCAGCGAGGTGTATCAGTAAGGCGTGGGTGTGTGATGGAGACAGCGACTGTGAGGATAACTCGGATGAAGATAATTGCGAGGCGTTGTTGTGTAAACTCTCGCACCACGTCTGCGCACAGAACGATTCGATCTGCCTACCCGCAGAAAAGCTTTGCGACGGCAAGGACGACTGTCCCGACGGCTCAGACGAGAAACTCTGCGGTACGCAAGTTCCGCTCAATATGTCCTAAAACGTCCTTGGTTTCTGTACGTGTCTTTCTAGTTTTCATAGGAATTCCTCCCTTCTTCGTTCTCTCCCCGCCGCAGATCTGTGCTCATTGGAGAACGGCGGCTGCAGCCATAACTGCACTATCGCCCCCGGTGAGGGCATCTTGTGCTCCTGCCCGACTGGCATGGAGCTCGGCACTGATAACAAGACCTGCCAGATCCAGAGCTTCTGCGCCAAGCACCTGAAGTGTAGTCAGCGCTGCATCCAGGACAAAGCAGCTGTCAAGTGTGACTGTTATGATGGCTGGGCTCTGGAATCCGACCATGAGAGCTGCAAGAGTGTCGGTGAGATTGAGATAATGAAGGAGAACAAGGGAGGTTATGTGCAACTCCGTGGAAATGCTGGATGTTCTTTGGAAATGCTTTTGGATTAGGTTGATCCTGACTCAGGATTAGACTCTAGAATACTTGTAACTCTTTCTATTAGAAGCCCATATCCAGAAATGATTATATTTATGATGTCACACTCCATAATAATGATTAATAGTTTAGGCATTTCGCAAACCTTTTCTTTTTTTCATAGGATACTAGGTTTAAATGTGATGATTTTATTGTAGGAGTTCATACCAACCATCTTGTGTGCCAGTCATATTGTAGAGCGCTGTGACATTGTTTGACCATCAGGGGGCTCACACACCTCCCATTCCCCATCACCCAGTTCATTAGCAGCTAAACCCAGCGTCACGATACTCTACACATAGAAACCAGACACTCGCTATGTTTACACTGACAGCGTTCCTTCAGTCTGATTGAAATCATTCAGATTAGAGGCTCCAACATAGCTGTTTACGTGGATCCTAATTTGATGAAACAATGAATTAAATCAGAATATCGTTTATATATGGTGATGTTACATTAACAACCAATTTGTGAGTAACGCGGTTTGCGAGTGTTCCGCAAGACAAGCAAAGATTTGTAATGAATTTTGATTTCGAAAACGAACAAGTCTTGGTTTACGAGCACAGAGTATCATGTATCACGCATGCGCTTCTTGTTTGTATCATGTATCACGCATGCGCGTCACGTGATCACAACTGAGCCAATGTTTTTTTCTCTCTCTTGTGCTGCGGAATTGTGGGCAATCGTCTCCCCTGCTGGGTCTTAGTGCTTACTGGGTCTCTTACTGGTATAATCAACATCCGTGCACGAGTGTACTGTTTACTATAACAAGCAAAGACACACCGTGACCACGTGTTTGTATGCGTGTGTGTACAGCGCATGTGTACTGTTTATTATAACACACGTGTGGGTGTAAAGCAAAAAAAAAAGCCTTGTTAGAGAGGTTAAAGATCCATTTTCTCTCTCTCTGTTTCAGCCTGTCATTATGTGCGCGCGCGCGTGTAATTTGACACCGTACCCCTTCACACGCACACTCTTGCCTTTACATTCGCCACCCCCTCTCAGCTTCACACACACAAACATACAGTACACACACACTTTCTCTCTGCTCTACACAGGAACACTGCTCTGTCGCGATTCTTTTCAAAGGTAAAGTGCAGGTAAATTTGTTTGTTTGTTTTACTTTACAACAGTGATTCCGTTAGTATGCACTCACGCGAGTGTCATTAGCGATGTTCCTTGCTAATTTTTCCGACAAAATGGTCTTTCCGTTAATGTGCGTGTTTGTGTGAAATTTAAATAAGAGAGAAGAAAGTTTTACTGTGTAGGATAAGAAGGAGGAGACGAGAGGGTCTGATTCCTCCTCTGCTTTTACTTTAGATTCTCACACACACACACACACACACACACACACACACACACACACACACACACACACATATATATATATATATATATACAGCGCCTGCGCGCATAAACGGAAACACTTATCTGTCGGGATTTATCTTTACTTTTCTTTAAAGGTAAAGTGCAGGTTAGTTTGTTTTATTTTTACTTTATATTTCGTATTATTTATTTTATGTATTTATTTTTTTGGCCTTTGGAACAAATAATTTGAGTTTCCATCATTTCTTATGGGAAGATTTCATTTGATTGACGAATGTTTTGGAATACGAGCCCGCTTCCAGAACAAATTATGCTAATTATTATAATTAACGAATTAAGGTTCCATTGTACTGTAATTTTTAGCATTAGTGATGTGACCATTCTTGTCTCCCCCCCACCCCATCATCTGACCTTAAAACCTTTTCAGAGTATAACTAGTTGTCATAAGAATTTTGTCTGTGTGTTCCCTCTGCATCCCCTAGACCCTTTCAAGCCCTTCATTATTTTCTCCAACCGTCACGAGATCCGCCGCATCGACCTGTATAAGGGCGAGTTCAGCGTTCTGGTGCCCAGCCTGAGGAACACCATCGCCCTGGACTTCCACCTCAACCAGAGCTCCCTCTACTGGACCGACGTGGTGGAGGACAAAATCTACCGTGGAAAATTGTCTGAAAATGGAGGTGTGAGATCGTCAAAGAAAATATAACGACGAATATACAGTTATATTTGAGCAATAATGTTTAAGGGGAAAAAAACAAAACCTAAGCACATTAGTGTAGCACTGACCCAAAAAAAAACAAGCAATACTGGTAATTGCTTATGCAAGTGATCTTAACCCGGAGGATTCTTCTTAAAGGAGCAGTCTCTCTATTTTAAACACTTTTGTTGTTTGCGCTTTACGCATCCTGTTTATTTTTTACAACTGCATATATTTTGTAATTTGCGATTAAAGATAGAGTCGGAGATGAGCAGCAATGTTTCGCTTATGGATCAAATTAATTTCCATTAAGAATATCAATTAAAAAAAAGGGGGGGGAAATTGTCCTAATACAATGCAA
The DNA here is from genome assembly GCA_030014305.1 of Clarias laeviceps. Taxonomy (NCBI): domain Eukaryota; kingdom Metazoa; phylum Chordata; class Actinopteri; order Siluriformes; family Clariidae; genus Clarias; species Clarias laeviceps. The sequence continues at coordinate 20,178,947 of JAQMYJ010000015.1, read as the reverse complement.
CAGTTTTTTTTTTATCTATATCATGGGTGCCATGAAGTGGTCTGTGATTTAAAAAAAAAATGACAGGGCTTATATTTTAAGGTCTAAGCACAGAAGTGAATATATAACTGCAATAGAAGGCGCTATTTGACCATTTAAAAATCTCAGAAGATTTGCATACATTCATTTTACAGTACATTGAGCCATACCTGCTAAAGGTTCAAATATCCTGCACCTGCAATGATTTATTATTTACAGAATGCGAAACATTCCATACTGCACTATTAAAACTTGACTTTCAGAGACGGTTGTTTGGTGCACTTTTAACCTGGGTGTGGTTCATGTAAAAAAAAAAAAAAAAAAGTAAAGGCTTCATTGTCATGGATATTATATGTACTTAGGGTTGCAGTTAGAGACCTGAATAATAGCTTTGGGGGAAAAGAAGATTAAATCAGAGATAATAAGGTTTAGTCATCTAGCTGTAGGTTCTGTATGCGTTTGAACAGGACTGCTTTTGATGAACTTTTTTTTTTTTTTTTTTTAAAAGCATATCTTCACAGTCTATAGGATAGCCAAATCTTTATACCTTAATCGTTATTGCACTGGAGGCACAAAACATCAGCGTGCCCGTTCCCAGAATTCTGTCACTCTGCTGTATTTATGGTCCTGTGTACAGACAGAAGCAAGTATCCGAGGCACAATGTTCTCAAGACACACACTCATTCTAAATGCATTATGCAGCCGAAACTCTGATTTCAGATCCACCTCACGGCTGGTGGAAAAAGCAGTGCCAACATGGCTGCCAGCGGAGAAACAAAGCAACAAAGAGCTTTTCTCCTCAACTTTCCGAGTGCAGAGGCCACCTTGTCTCCAGCTCCACAATAAACAAGCTGAACACTGGCCTGGCCTCTTAACTGTGTGTGTGTGTGTGTGTGTGTGTGTGTGTGTGTGTGTGTGTGTGTGTGTGTGTGTGTGATGTGAGAACAGGCTTTAATGCTGCACACATGCGTTATGGTACTCAGCCTGTGAGAAAGATAGCATACGACCGGGGAATGCAAGGCTGCAGGATAGTTTGTGATCAGTCGCACCAGCGGTTGCTGAGATCTATACCAGAGATAGGCAGTGGTGCACAACCAGAGTGCTCTGTAAACTTCCCACATGCAGGTGTTGAGCTTGTTTTCATGCTTGTTTATTTTAGCTTTAGTTGGTTGTAGGCTTCAGTTTCTGATGGTGTCTGCCTTTATTTTGATTTTAAGTTCATCCTAAAAGCTGTATTTAATTTTCATAAAATGCTTAACCACAGCTTCTGTGAAGTTGATCTGCAATGACTTAAATAAAATCAAGCTGGCGGTCATGATGTGCTGCATTAGGTTTTTGTCTTGACAGTTGTTTGCCATAAAACCTATTACATTATAATCATTTTAATAACGTTATACCATAGTGAGGTTGAATTCTCGTTTCTGATTGGTCAGAAGGTTTGAATCTATCTAATAATGACCGTTCTGACAATAATATACCTTGTAAGTCAAATCACAAGTTTACGTCTTAAATGTATCATTTCTTTTTTTTAACAAAAATCTATAATTATTGCCAATTATTGCTGAAGCTTTCTGTACTAATTCATCCTTTTTGAAAGGAGACTTCTGTCTCAGTGAAACTAAAGCACTTTCATGTGATGGTCTGATTTCTTGGATAAGATCAATAGTTAGATCCTAAAACCTAAACTGTTCAGTCCACCTTCATCATGCTCAGGGCAGTGCTTTAAACAGACCTAATAAGACTATATGTGGTAATACGTTTTTCTTTTTGCTTCGCTGCAGCCCTGACCAGTTTTGAGGTGGTGATCCAGTATGGTCTGGCCACTCCAGAGGGTCTGGCTGTGGACTGGATTGCTGGAAATATCTACTGGGTGGAGAGCAACTTAGACCAGATCGAGGTGGCCAAGCTCGACGGCACCATGCGCACGACACTCCTCGCTGGAGAAGTGGAGCATCCAAGAGCCATCGCCCTTGACCCACGTGACGGGTGAGATACAAACAAATTTCACACAAGGCTTTAATATGGTATGAAGTTTTGGCATGTTACTAATATTACCTCAT
>JAQMYJ010000015.1:20154794-20176859 GCA_030014305.1 Clarias laeviceps | reverse complement strand
TCTCCCCCCCCCCCCCCCCCCCAGTATTTTGTTTTGGACAGACTGGGACGCCAGATCTCCTCGAATCGAGGCTGCGTCCATGAGTGGCGATGGCCGGCGTACCATTCACAGAGAAACAGGAAGTGGCGGCTGGCCGAATGGACTCACTGTTGATTACCTGGAGCGCCGTATTCTCTGGATTGATGCTCGGTATGCTTATTATAGTGTTCAAATTTTTCTTGTATAAAAAAAAAAAAAAATCAGTTTTTCTCATCTTGATGTCCACTTACTCCTATAATAAACCCTTGTTCCAGGTCTGATGCCATCTACTCCGCTGCCTATGATGGTTCTGGCCTGATCGAGGTGCTGCGGGGACACGAATACCTGTCGCACCCATTCGCCGTTACCATGTATGGAGGCGAGGTTTACTGGACGGACTGGCGCACTAACACACTTGCTAAAGCCAACAAATGGACAGGGCACAACGTTACGGTGGTGCAGCGCACCAACACACAGCCTTTTGACCTGCAAGTCTATCATCCATCCAGACAGCCTCAGGGTTAGTCCTGCACATCTGTTAATAACAGCAGCACTGATTTCACACACACACATTCGAAGGATTTTTTAAAATATGTTCTACACTTTATAGTTGCTGCTATGTAGTAACAGAATGAATGTATAGTAAAGTTAGAAATGTAATTTAACGCCATCAAAGCACTAAATAACTTTGCTCTCCAACTTCTAATAATTAAAAACTACATTAACTACATAATAAATTAAAAGGCAAGCATATTAGTCACCTGTATACTGCCTTCCTCCTTTTTGAACTACACTCCATTGTCTTGGTTTATGCATTCCTGAGTAACATTTCAATCAGTCCCAGTCTCTCACACAGTCACGTGTGTATATACAGTGAAACCTCGGATTGCAAATAACGCGGTTTTCTAACGCTCTGCAAGACGAGCAAAGATTTTTAATAAATTTTGACTTGGAAAACGAACAAGTTTTGGTTTACGAGTGCCAAGTATCATGTAGCACACATGCATCTTGTTTTGACGCCGAGCGTCACGTGATCACAACTGAGCCAATAGTTTTTTAAAGTGCAGGTTAATTTGTTTTATTTTTACTTAATATTTTGTGTTAATTATTTTTATGTATTTATTTTTTTGCTCTGTGGAACGAATAATTTGAGTTCCATTATTTCTTATGAGAAAATTCGATTTGGTTTACGAGCCTGCTTCCAGAACGAATTATGCTCGTAATTCAAGGTTCCACTGTACATATTTCTGCACGCATGTATACACTTCCCTTGAGGCGTGACTGACCCTTCCATGGCTTCATGAGCCTGTCATGTATAAACCATTTTACTCGCACTCTGCTAGCCTGGAAGCTTGTGCTACAGTGTGAATGAGAAGGAGTCATGAATGAGAAGGTCATTTCACACTGTTACTGGAGCATTTCTAAAGTGTTCTTTGTTCACTTGTGTGCTTCTCACATAGATAGCATTTCCAATTTAGTCAGTGTTTTGCTTTTATTAAATTTTTTTTATGCAATAGAAATCGAATCACTTCCAATTTTTTAGATTGTAAACAATTACCTAAAGATTAAGAAGGTTTAATGCGTTACACTTGGCGTTTACTACATTACTATTACAATATTGCTTTTAACATAATAAGAGAATGGACATGCCACAGTTTCAGGCACATTGTGCACATGACAAATACTTACCTATAGTTGCTCACTATAATAGAATAATAATACGATGCAGAACAAGAACAATGGCACTACCAACGGTAACAGCTTTAGCAGTGCCACAGTAATTGTAAAGACATGAATAGTCATAATGACAGAAATGTTAACAGCAATAACCACAATGACACAGTATCCGTGATGGCTGTATCAGTAAAGGCGATAATGGTACTGGTGTAACACTTAGGACACTCAGTTTTTATCATGACATCAACAGTCACCTAGAAATTGATAATGAAATTTACAGTAAATATACGATCCATCATAACTTTAGAAGTAAAAACAATACCAATAATGAGAGTTACATTAACTATAGCACCCATCATGACCGTTTTATGAGCTACATCATCCAGCATGACAGTTGTGGTAAAAGTAATAATGATACTGGCTATGGCATTAATGACTGTATTCAGTTATGACAGTAGTGCTTAAAAACTACTAATAATAGTAATGACACTTTAATTACCTATAGTGCCCGTTATGACGATAGCTGTAAAAAAGATAATGTGAATGACATTTACATTAAATATAATGCCCACTGTGACGGGAGCAGTAGAAACAATAACAGTAATGACAGTTCAATTAACTATAGTATCCATTATGAAAGTATTGGTAAAAACGATAACGTTAACTATGGTATTCATTGTGACAGTAGCATTAAAAGGAATAACTGATAACAGTTACATTAACTATAGTTCCCATCATGATAGTAGGAGTAAAATTAATAACGGTAATGACCGTTACATTGCTGTAGTATCCACTATGACACTAGTGGTAAAAACAGTACCGGTAATTATAATTATATTACTTATAGTACCCATCATGACAGTAATAGCAATCATGGTAATGACACTTTCGTTAATTATGGTTATGGTACTTATAGTACCCATCATGACCGTAAATGTAATTGCAGTCTAATGAACTAAATTATCCATTATGACAATAGTGGTAAAAACAATAATGGTCACGGCAGTTACATTTAATGACGTGATCGGAGCAATAAAGTAGCAATAAAGACAATAACCCTATCATTATTAACTACAAAAGAAGTAACCGTCATGACATTGATTTCAGTGTCGGCCGTGCCAGGCACAGTAACACTAGCAATAAAATTAATAGTAATTCCTCTATTTCCAGTATCGGCCATAATCAGCCAGAGAGCATCACTGATGCAGTGGTAAAGACAGTATTGGTAATGACAGTAAAGTTTATTAATGTCTATAATAGTAGTAGCAACAGTAACAATAACATTAATGATAGCGGAAATGGCAAGAATGGAAAATAAAATAATGTCACACATAATGTTCCGCCAATATTGTAACAATAATAATAACAGTAACAATAATTCACATGGGGAAAAAAAAATTAATTATGTATGATAAACGACATATTTATTTAAAAAAAAAAAAAAAAAAGTGGGTTTTTTTTTTTCCACTTGCTTATTGTGCTTTTGCTTTTCAGCTCCAAACCCCTGTGCTGCTAATGGTGGGAAGGGTCCATGCTCTCACCTCTGTCTCATCAACTACAACCAGACGTTTTCGTGCGCCTGCCCCCACCTCATGAAGCTGCAGGCTGACAAACACACCTGCTATGGTAAAACACAGCTGAGGTCCTCTTACTGAGATTTAACAATGCATGTGTCAGTGTTTGCCCTGGCTGTGCCGGGTGTTGATTTTCATACTGTATATAAAAACCACATATGTGAATTGAATATCCCATCTTTGCTGATGATTCAGGAGTGTCTCGTGGAATCGGTGTGATTCTCGGGATCAGTTTTTTGTATTCTGCAGCATGGCCTGTTCTGCCTGCTGCACCGAGTCCAGGTCACTGTTTAATATTCCGCAGTGTGGCAGTGGGGTCGTGATACACTGACTCAGGAAGACTGTTTAGTATTCTGTAGGTGACCTGCGCTGCGTACTGCGCTGATCCCACATCAGTATCGAGTGTGTTATAGAGTGACCTGCAGTGTGCATGCGTGAGGAGATGCCTGACACACACATGCAAAATTGTGAATTATTGACCCTGAAATAAAACTGTACACCCTGTATATATTTACACATGTCATATTTCTCGTCATTACCCTTTCTGTTTGTCTCTATTTATTCTGTTTGTCATAGTTGTCTCTTTCTTTCTCGCTGTGTCTTTGTCATATTTGTCTAAAATTGATATACTGTAAATAAGGCCTGTTGGTTATCTATCGATCGATCTATCTATCTTGTGTCTGTTTGTCTGTGTCTTTATATAATGAAGTTATTAAACTTGTTTTTTTCCCTCCTCTTATTTCTAGAGTCTCGCCAGTTCTTACTCTACGCACGTCAGATCGAGATTAGAGGAGTGGACGTTGAGAATCCCTATTTCAACTACATCATCTCCTTCACCGTGCCTGTGATTGATAACGTTACAGCAGTGGATTATGATGCCCAAGAGCAGCGCATCTACTGGTCTGATGTCCGCACACAGATGATCAAACGAGCCTTCATTAACGGGACAGGGGTGGAGACCGTGGTGTCGGCCGGTATGACATCAGCCTTTGATCAGTTCTCTTTCTCTTTAATCATTACCGCTACTGACTCATTGAACTACAAGTCATTTATGCTGCTCTTTTAGATATACCTAATGCTCAAGGCTTGGCTGTAGACTGGGTGTCTAGGAACCTGTTCTGGACCAGCTATGACACGAGCAAGAAGCAGATCAATGTGGCCCGTCTGGACGGCTCCTTTAAGACCTCGGTCATCCACGGGCTGGACAAACCACACTGCTTGGTGGTACACCCTATGCTTGGGTGAGTACTTACATGCAAACATCCAGTCATAAGTACTTCACCTTAAATAAACCTAAAGCTTTCCAAGCTGAGTTTTCTTTCCACAGCTAATTCCTTATAGCTTATGAAGTTAAGAAAATTGGATTATGGAAGACAGGTTTTTAAGATTCATTCCAGGTGGTGTAAATGGTTTTTCCAATTTGAAGAGACAGCAAAGCACAGAAGCCTTTGCCTTGATGGTATTCAAGCACTGGGATAAGTGCATTAGTGTAGCAGGGGATTATATAAAGAATAAAGGGAATTTTTACTCTTATTATCATGTTCTGTTATTCTGCACAATCAGATGTCTTGTACACCCGATATAGGACAACACTCGAAGACATTAAAACTATGAAATAGTACATATAGAGTTATGTAATTAAGTAAAGAGAAGGAGAAAAAAAAAACAATGTTTTAAGTTGAAGGTGAGTCCATCAAGTAAATTGCAAGAACTTTGAATGTCCAGTATCTTTTAAAGTGCAGTTGCAAAAAAAATTTAAAAAAATAAAAAATATGATGAAACTTGCTCTCATGAGGACCATCCCAGTAAGGAAAGATCTTCTTCTGCAGAGAGAAGTTCGTTTAGAGTTACCAGCCTCAGAGATCGTTAATTCAAAGCACATCAGATTAGAGCCTCAGTGAAGCAGACACATCTCAACATCAACTGTTCGGAGATTATTTAAAATATTGGATGCTTTCATTATTGTTATAGAAAATACCGAAAATAAAGAACGACCACTGAAGTAGAATGTGTAGGGTGTGCACTGGTGGCTCAGCGGTAGGTGTTTCGCCTGCCATGCAAAAGGCCCGGGTTCGATTCCCAACCAGGTCCCAAACCCCACCCACTGGATACAGTGCCGGTCCCAAGCCCGGGTAAAAGGGGAGGGTTGCGTCAAGAAAGGGAATCCGGCGTAAAACCAAGCTTGTATTTGCGGACCAATTGTCTGCTGTGGCGACCCCTTGCCAGGAACAGCTGAAAGATCAACAACAACTGAATTAGAAGGTGTCTCCAATCTTTAACTACATTAGTTCTCAGTCAGATCCAGGAAGGAATCAGTAGTGTTGTGAGTTTTCCACGCGATCTGCTTTCCCAGAGTACACAGAATACTGATTTTTCCACCCCCGTACGCGTTTCTGTACTTCGTAATGTTAAAGAAGGATGTTACTCCTTCGCTCTGTGATTTGTGGGTCTTTTTTCCCCATATGTCCTCTAGTCTAGTTGAAACTGGCATTGTTTGGAAATGGAGTTTAAAAAGTGGCAGATGTCTAGGCCATATGCTTTGGCTGTTTCCAAGGAAAACAAGTGGCTAAAGTGAAATGGGAACCTTTGAAGGACAGGATGAAGGGACAGGATGAGGCTGTATGTTTGTAAAGAAAGAGAATCTGGATCTTTGAAGTTGCAAAGCAAAAGAGGGAATGTTTTACAGCGTAAATTCTTTGTTTGGGTTTTCTGAGGGTGGTCGTGGTGTTTAGGGTCACAGTTTGTAAATTACACTCATGATGAGGTTTGAACCACAGTGTTCAGGACTCTCTCTCCTTGTACTACTGATGTGAAGCAAATGTGCATGTTTTTCCAAATACCTTTAGAATGACAGAAGGAGTACACAGCAGTTATATAATACAGCCTGAAATACCTCTGTTGTAGTTCAAGAAAACTAGTTGAGTTACAGGAAAAGTGATTGTGCATTAGAGATTAAATTTTTTTTGGGTAGTGATTTGAGTATCGATACACTTATTCCAAAATCATTTTTTATAAGTAGTCTTTAATTGTGCAAGTTTGCATCTGAGATGGAAAAAATGGTGCAGTTCCTCTGTAATCCTATAGGTGGTGTGCTGTAAACTGTTCACAAACTGACAGGCAGCGCAACATCCTATGTGGCAGAGGTAGACTTATTTGTGAAGTTTAGAATTGTAATGAACCTGAGGAAGAATTAATAGCGAATTGTGATATTTATAAAATCCTGATACAGAATCGCAATGCAAATCGAATCGGCAGCTAATAATCGTGACAATATTGTATCGTGTCATCCCTGGTGATTCCCATCCCTCTTCTGCATACTTTTCTGTAATGGCCTTAATGTTTCTCTTTAATGAAATGTAAGCCAGTTTAATTTTTTTTTCCAGAGCTTGAATAACCTGAAAATGAACAAGAGTTGCACTTTAGCTTGCACATTGTTTATAGCTGTTTAATTCTGTAATTTATTGTTCTCCAGAAAGCTTTACTGGACAGATGGAGATAACGTCAGCATGGCCAATACAGACGGCAGCAACCGCTCGTTACTCTTCACCAATCAGAAGGCCCCCGTGGGTAAGTACAAAATCAAAAATCTAAATCACATGAGCAATAACCACAAACTTAATTGTAACAATAAATGGATAAACCGCATAATTACTGCTCTTTAATCATTATCTATAAAGTACCAAAGTATTATAACATGATTTTTCTCTAAGAAGAAGAGCTGAAATCTAAACGCACCACTTTTTTTTTTTTTTTTTTTCCCCTAAATAGTTGGCTGACCTTCACTGCTTAATTCCTTTGATTGCGTTTGTGCCACACTGAAATGTTCCAACAAGTCCTCTGTGGAATCTACTGGAGGTGGATGCAGACTAATCCCTGCTTTTTGCTTTTGTCTTACAGGACTCTCGATTGACTTTGATGACGGGAAGCTCTACTGGATCAGTTCAGGCAACAGCACAATAAATCGCTGTAATCTGGATGGCACAGGCTTGGAGATCATCGACAGTGTAAAGGGCAAACTCACCAGAGCCACCGCTCTCGCCATTATGGGTGACCGCTACTTTTCTTACTAAGTTTTAAGCTTTAAGGGTTTTTATGTTGCCAGAACATCAAACCATCATCTGTTGAATGAAATGTCTGGTGTTATCGTGTTTTTTTTTTGTTTTTTTTTGTCTTTTTTTTCCCTTTCCAGGAGAAACTCTGTGGTGGGCAAATCAGGTCACAGACCATGTAGGCACTTGCGACAAGAAGGACGGAGGCAACTGGAAGGTTTTGAGGAACAGCACGTCCCCAGTGATGCACATGAAAGTCTATAATGAGACAGTCCAACAGAAAGGTGATCACCTGAAGTTTTTTTCCTCTATATTATTGTATCACCTCACACATTTTCTAAAGTATGACTTTAAACGATGACTTTCCTTCTCCTGGGCGAATAAAAAAAGGTCAGTAAAAAAAAAATTAACACATGCTTTTCTCTTTATTGTTGGCTTGGTGCACATGAGGTTGTTACCCCTGCATTCACTCCAGAGCAAACGTACTATGGCTTAATAGTAGCACTTTCATGCAATCAGTTTGTCTAAATACGACTAAGACAGATAACAGATGGGTTTAATCATTTATCACTTAGCATGTTGTCTCCCTGTCCATGGACATGTGTTCTTGTTTTTCAGCCTGCTAGAATTTTCATTAGCACTATTTGAAATGGCACTTTCCCTGGTGAACATCTACGCTCTTATAATGTTATCAGTGAAGCTGTTCTAGAGTTCCTTATTTTGATTTAGACGTATCATATCATCCACTTCGAAATGGGGTCACCTTTAGCCCCGCTCCTTCTTGCAAGCAGGATCACCAAAATTGGACAGTTATTGGAAGATTTTATTTTTATTACCTAAGCTGTCCAGTTTCAGTGAAACTATGCCTGTTGTAGTCTTATATTCCAGTTCTTGGCTGACAAGAGAGGAACCTTATGTGGTCTTTTGCTGTCAGGATTTGATATATTGTGTGTTTTTCAATGCTTTTCTTCTCACCATGGGTGCAAGGAGTGGTCATTTAATTTATTCTAGCATATACTGTAGCCTGACCTCTCTCTCATCAGACTTTTCACCGGTGGATCCGCTCCAAGCATACAACTAAGCAAGTGAATGTTTTATTTATGGGTTTGTTCAAATACCCAACAATGGCTTTCTGGCAAACCTGGGATTTGAACTCAATGCCCTACAGATCACTGCCATGCATGTTAAACCTTGAGGTATCTTTAACTGCCAGAACTAAATTTAATGTGGTATGATTAAAATGCGGTGTCATTCTGTGTTAAAGGTACAAACCTGTGCACTAAAAACAACGGGGACTGCTCTCAGCTTTGCTTGCCCACCTCCCCCACCAGCAGAGCCTGCATGTGCACAGCAGGCTACAACCTGAAGAGCGGCCATCAGTCCTGTGAAGGTACACGTCTCTCACTCTCTCACACCACACGGGGATGTGTCAATATGTGATAGATTGTACCTCGTAGCGCAGTAGTGTCTGTGAGCCGTCATAAGGTGTGTAAATCCTGTCTTGGTATGTTTGCGGGTAGGTATGGGCTCTTTCTTGTTGTACTCTGTGCATGAGGGCATCCGAGGAATTCCTCTGGACCCATCCGACAAATCTGACGCCCTCGTGCCAGTGTCGGGGACTTCTCTGGCAGTAGGCATCGACTTTCATGCCGGTGAGTACAAGCTCACTTCTAAAACATTTCCAGCACCCATGAAGATCCTGATTTGGGACAGATTCATTTGCATGACAACCTGATACAAGTCTGTAAAAATAAACTTGTGAGTAGCTTGTTAAATTGATGATGAGTTTTATTGTGTGTGTGTAGAAAATGACACCATTTACTGGGTAGACATGGGCCTTAGCACCATCAGCCGAGCCAAAAGAGACCAGACATGGCGAGAAGACGTGGTTACTAATGGCATCGGGCGCGTGGAGGGCATTGCTGTTGACTGGATTGCAGGTTGGAAAGATTTCTTAGATCACTCTTGTACCATGTATCATCAAGAAGTGTGTATCAATTTACTTTTAGACTTTTTCCTGCAGATTCTTACAGTAGCTCAGCCCTAAACACATTGAATACCAGCTCTGCACGTTAGCATTAAAGTAAACTAGTGCTTCATTAAGCTATCACACATTATTACACAATCTTTATGCACATCAGAAATGTCAGAAATAATTGGATATCATCAGCCTCTTTTTTTTTTTTTTTTTTCCCCCCTCACCAATTAAAAATGGCAGAAGAACCAATCGGTGTATAAATCGGGAACGACTGCTCATTATTCCTCCTTGGGGTTGGCAGCTCTCCCTGTCTGTGACAGTGCTTTATACACTTTGCAGAAAATTGTAGCAGCATTAACATTAAAGCTTGGCAGTATGGAGCTGTCTGTAATTGTTTGATTTGCTCGATGGTGCTTTATTGCCTCGTTTAGGGAACATCTACTGGACAGACCAAGGCTTCGACATGATCGAGGTGGCCAGACTTAATGGCTCCTTCCGCTACGTAGTCATCTCTCACGGTCTGGACAAACCCCGCGCCATCGCCGTTCATCCAGCTAGAGGGTGAGTGTGAGTGAGTGAGTGTGTGTGTGTGCCTGAGTTTGTCGGGAATTCTGCAATCTGCAAACAGTAATAGGCAACGGAGCATTAATAATGTGAAAATGTTTACACTGCAATAATGATTAGAGTCGGTACACTGCCTAGCGATTAAAGCGTTCTATTGGATGTTGTCTTATCAGTGTTACACGTGATAGCTAATCCCTTTCATGTATACAAGGTACCTGTTCTGGACTGAGTGGGGGCAGTACCCACGCATCGAGAGGTCTCGAATGGACGGTTCAGATAGAGTAGTCCTGGTCAATGTCAGCATCAGCTGGCCCAATGGCATCTCCATTGATTACGAGGTTTGTACAGAATCAGCAACATATCATAATTAATAGTCTGACATGAAAATAACCTGAGTATCCATACACTTACAAACAACAATGCAAGATTTATTTTTTTTAAATGATCTCTTGCATGCTATCAAGCAAAAATTTGCACACCCATGTTTTTTTCTTTTGTCTTTACAGTATTTTCTCTATATAGAACAATAAAACTGAATTATGCCATAACTAACAAATCATAAATATTTTTTGACACCCATTTGAATTTCCTCGTCAAGCTTCATGAAGCATCTTTATTTAATTTGAAATAAAAGCTGTGTGTTATTCTAGGGAAAAAGCTTGCTTACTTTGAGCTCACCGTCCTTGAAAATTAAAAGAGATTTTGACTTGGAAATAATGTGCATTAGTTGTTTACATTTGTCTTAGATTTGAAACATAAATTACTATTTATTTATAAAAAATGAAAACTACAATGTGCGTTCAAGTCAAACTGGGACATTTGATAAAATTTCTTGTGATTAAAGGAGTAAAACCATACAATACAAGTAAGGAGACTCTTTAGTCACAGAGTGGTGCAAAAGTTTTAAAGGAGGCCGTATGTCCGAGAATGATGCTGATGATGATCCTAGCTGAGGTGGCTCGGAGCCCACTGCAGTGGTTCCCGTCACCATTCAGCGAGTGGAACGCATGATACTTGAAACAATTTGCGAAAGAGTTGCACATTACTGGAACTTGGTTGGGATTTATTGCCACATCTCCAGTACAGTCCTAACCTCACTCCAAGCTATTTCCACACTTTTGGGCCATTGATGTAGTTCCTGGATTCAATCACCATGGTTCCAGCGTACTTGAGAGAACTTTCTCCCTTGATGGTATCCAAGCACTATTAACACTGGTATAAGTGCATTAGTGTAGCAGAAATATAGAATGTATAAAGAAATAAAGGAAGTTTTTAACTTTCATAACTGCACAATCAAAAGTCCCACTTTGACTTGAGCTCCCCGCATAATAGAATCCTTTTTTTTGTTTTTTTTTGTTTTTTTTACAATTTACAAATACGTTAATATTTATGAAATGTTGCTGTATGTAATTTTGGTGTCTGTGTACGCAAATTCAGGACGGTCTGCTGTACTGGTGTGATGCACGTACAGACAAAATCGAGCGGATTAACCTGGAGACAGGCGGGAACCGCGAGCTGGTCCTTGCAGTTCATAACATGGATATGTTTGCAGTGTCTGTGTTTGAGAACTACATTTACTGGAGTGACAGGTGAATCAGTCATGTCTGTGCATCCAACAGTATTAGTGCAGCTCAAATATTAAGAGCACTTAGATTAACGAACCGTCTCCTTTATAATCCAGAACACATGCCAATGGCTCTATTAAGAGGGGAAATAAGAACAACGCCACTGATATGGTGTATCTCAGAAAAGGCATTGGTGTGCAGCTCAAGGATATTAAAGTCTTCAACCGAGCCAGGCAGCAAGGTAGGACTCCATAGTAATGAGTGAAAGGTACTAAAGGGTATCCAAGGCAAGGTATATTTCAAGAATGCTTTTCTCAACCAGCTTGCTTTGCCTCACAGGAACCAACGTCTGTAAGGAGAGAAACGGTGGCTGCGAGCAACTGTGTCTATTCCGTGGCAACGCAGAACGCACGTGTGCCTGTGCCCATGGCATGCTGGCTGAAGATGGGCGCGGCTGCCGTGACTACGATGGCTACCTGCTTTATTCAGAACGCACCATCCTGAAGAGCATTCATCTCTCCGACGAAACAAACCTCAATGCGCCAATCAAGCCTTTCGAGGACCCAGAACACATGAGAAATGTCATTGCCCTCACCTTCGACCACCGAGGTGGAGGTGGCAAAGGGGCCAACCGCATCTTCTACAGCGATATCCACTTCGGCAACATTCAGCAAATCAACGACGATGGCTCGTCTTGCAGGATCATTGTTGAAAGTAAGTGCTTGTTTTGATCTTCATCTTTTGAAGTGGATATTTTTTAAGTCGTTTGGTTTGCATGCCATTATAAAAAAATATATATATCTCAAACTTTTGTCATGCCAAAGTAAAAAGCAAAAAAAAGGAACATGAGTAGTTATGTTATGACCAGGTGGACTATTTAATTAATCTAAATACAAAGCGTTCACAAATCCTCAGCTTGAAGTGTACAGTAAGTTCCCAACCTATGAACGAGTTTCATTCCAGGAGCATGTCCGTAAGTCAGATTTGTTCTTAAGTCCGACAAAAACCCTTAAAACGAATATACAATGTAAAGCATACCAATCCACTTGGCTAAATCTGAGCTGTGCATTTCTCCCCTTTCCCCACACTGGCCAAAAACTGTAACTGCATGTAAGCCTTTTTAAACATGTCTAACGAGTCAGCTGACCTCGTTTAAATTGAATTTGTCTCAGAGCTGTTTTCCACTATATTGGACTGTGAACTCTGTTTTGTTGAGGATTTTCAGAAATTATGATTATTCACCATCGAGACTGCTTTATAGGGCAGCCATTTTCTATCATTGTGCTGCCAAAAATAAATTAGTCCGGGAGCATGATGAATAAATGAATCAGTCCGGGAGCACTGATTTCGTTAAAACCGGTGAGCCCGACTCATTCCTCCACATGCACACACATACAACATACTGTACCAGATTTTGGATATTTTATACATTCACTTGCACACTGAAAATATTGTATATAATTGTATATATTAATATCTGGTGCACTGCCGTGTCTATTTTTGTACACGTGAGCTATTTCAGTGATTTGTTTGCATCTACAAAAGTTCATATAACTGCAGTCCATTTGTATTTGCAGAAATTTGTAACTCAAATGGTTGAAAATCTGGGACTGTAGTGTCCTTATACATGTTGGAAATACAGTAACATGTTCTACCTGTCGTCTTTCCAGTATTCATGCTCGACGTCACGTTATCTAATCTTCAAATGGTTGCCAGTCAATGCGCACTATGCAATACTGAATACACAGAGCCATATTTTTAATTGGATTGTAAACATACATGTTTGCTGCTTGTGGTCAATGAGGTTTCCATAGTTGTATAAATAGAGAAAAGCAGCTATTTATGTGCCAGGAAGTAAACAGACATAAACACCATATTAATCTTGAGTCTCTATGTAAAGGAAGGGGAAAAAGTATGACATGTGAACACATTAAAACATGAGTCATTCATGAGACAGATGTACACTTCCAGCTTTTATGGTTTCCTGATAAAACACTGTTAGATTATTGTCACCTGCTTGACATCCAGACTTGGCTACTGGTTCAGAAAAGCTACAAGATCATTTATATCTTGATGACAGATCCAGGTTTTAACATCAACTTCTGTTATGGAGTTGGGGTTTCCAGATCTGCATGGTTAAATGGTTGTACAATGTCTCTTCTGTCTGGACAACATGCACGCCAGCGCACCAGCATACAGTCCCAACACCGCATCTTTCCCAACAGCTCCTGCCGGAACTTGCGTGACACGAAAGCATATAGCAGTGGGTTGAACATAGCGGATGATGTGGCCATTAACCGTGCCATCATTGCTAGAGAACGAGTCCTGTTTGTGCTATCGAGACTCTTACCAATTCGACTGAACATAACTATATAAGAAGGTAGCCAGCAGACTGTGAACACGACAACAAGCAAGGATGTGGTTTGGGTCACTTGCTTCTGGTAGCGCTGCATCTGCAGAACCTGGCCCTGCGTGCTAGTCCTGTGCAAGAAACTGTAGAGTTTGGCATACATGAGGATGATGACGAGTAGAGGCAGGACAAAGCTGAACAAGAAGAGGGCACTGCTGTATACCACCTGACTGATGTCATTGAGGAAGGCAAAGCAATGTGTTACAGCGTACGTACCCACGTTGCGGAAGGCAAATTGTGGAGCGGCCAACGCCATCGCCGGCGCCCAAAGAAGAGCTGCTGAGACTTGAAGCCAGCGCTTCATCCTGGAGCGGTATGCCCAGGTTGGGTGTACGACTGTCAGATAGCGTGTTACTGCTAGTGCAGCTAGAGTGAATGCACTAACCGTGTTACAGGCCACTCCCAGGAAGCTGACAGCTTTGCATAGCATGCTTCCGAACGGCCAACTGCCCAGTGCAATTGCAGTTGTTTGGAAAGGCAAAGAGAGTAGCAACAGTATGTCCGAGGTGCTCAAGGCCATTAGTAGCGTATCAGTCCCATGAAAAGCCCGAGACGATGCCTTCCGCCTCCTCCTTACCAAGATGAAGATTACCAACGAGTGGCCCAGCAGTCCAATAATGATGATGATAGTGTCTACTATAGGCAATAGAGCTTTCTGTACATCCCAGTCCATCTTTGGTACCCAGCTTTGGCTGCCATTAAGTGCCTTCCTCTTCGATTCACGATGCACCAGATCTAACCTTTTGCTTCTAATGTGTCCTGAAGGTCTGATAACGATGACTGTAAGTGACTGCACAGTGACGTGATGTAACTGGGGTTGATACTCCTCCCACCACTCGAGCTGATCTGCACAGGACCAGGGCTTTTTTTTTTAACGTCTTATCAACCCCCACGCTATCTGCCCACCTGCACTCACCCACACAGCAATAACTAGGACTCCAACATGGACGTGATGGCTCTCTGTATTTATAAGCTGTCAGGAACTGAGAAATAGGTCTGGGACAGTCGCAACACCTGCTTGATTGTTGAAGGCATTCTGAATATCAGACATTTTATACAGCTTGTTTTTTTCCTTGAAGGGAAGATTGTTGGACTTGCAAGCAAAATTTCTTTTCATTGACGGTCACTAGTTCAGTGTTAAAAAAAAGTCTTTTTTTGGGGGGGGGGCGGTTAGATAGAGGGATTGCCGAATGTCATTGATGAGTGGATCATGAAATGATAATGTCTAGGAACAGCTCTGAATACAGCTAGTGCTGCTAGGTGGCTGCTATTGATTATTTGTGAAACCAGTCAACCTTGCAGAACACTGCTTTCACAGGGCAATTCAGGTTCTTGCTTGGGCTGTGGTGAGAACAATCGATTTTACTCTACCATGATGGTCATCAGTGTTGTCGATATAAAGCCTCTTCACGCTTATTATTTCTAATCTGTGCAGTAGAATTCCAGAACATCACCGAAGTCTAAATTTGTTCTGCTTGCCACAAGAAGAAACACTCAAATGGATGAACTTCATAATGGGCATCATGAAAGGCGGAGTATATCTGTCTTCTTTTTCTGATATTCTTTATGAACTTCTCATATATGGACTGATTAGAGATCTGCCATGTCCATGCATGGCAACTGGTAGTAACCATATGCTTACTGGCCATGTTGTCCTCTACTGGGGATGCCGAGTTAACCACAATCTTTGTTGACTTTACATAAGATTTTTTTTTGTTTGTTTGGTTACCTGCCTTGTTCAGGGCTTGAACCTGATTGTAGGCTTTGTGCTTTGTCTTGTCTGGTTTTTATGGATGGGTAATCACAGTCACAGGCTCTATCTAAATGACGTCAGCAGATAAGGACTGAGATCTACAGCTCAAACCTTACTCATAAAATGTTTATTGCTGGAGCCCATTCTTCATATATTAATCGGTGAAAAAAAATGTGTCTTAAAGAATGACAGCAGACTTTATTAATAAGGATCACATTTAAAAAAAAATCTGTCTTCTTAAATCCTTGGGTGTTCTGAAGCAGACAGCTAGGCTTGAATATAGGGATCACTTGACAACAGGGTGTGTGTGCACAGTCAAGCCGACCATGAAATGACTGCTGTACATACAGACACACACTGCAAACACCACCAGCACACACCTACTAATAGAGGCATTCCGATTGCTCTGCACGGAAAGCAAATAAAGTGAAATAAAACATTTTTGTCAAAGAAGCAAAGTGATGGTCATTAATACAACGCATTAGATGGATGTCACGGTATAGGACAATTTAACAAAACATAAATTTCATTTCACAGGGAGCAATCCAAACATTATGTATTTATTATGTATAATGTTTTAGCTTTCATCACACATTTTTTTGCCTTATTTATTCTCTCTTTTTGTCTGTTTGCCTTTCAGATGTGGGTTCAGTGGAGGGCTTGGCATATCACCGGAGTTGGGACACACTCTACTGGACCAGCTACACCACCTCCACCATTACTCGCCACACAGTGGACCAGACACGCAGCGGCGCCTTCAACAGAGAGACGGTGGTTACCATGTCTGGAGATGACCACCCCAGAGCCTTTGCTTTAGATGAGTGCCAAGGGTGAGGAACTGGCATCGGTGTAGATCAACGCCATCTTAGAGCTGTATTGAAGGAGTTTTTTAAAGCTAGAAATTAAAAATGCTTGTTACATATCCAAAAAAATTTTTTTGTGTGTGTATGGACATCCCTGTATTGCCACACTGACTCCAAAATATATATATATATTTTTTATTATTTCTAAATGTTTACATTTGAGGTGGTAAAATGTCGCAGTTCCTCTAAAATCCTTCAGGTGGTCTAGTGTAAACTATTCACACATTGCATGGCAGCAGAGCATCCTGTGTGATGGGAGCAAATAGTTTGTGATGTTTGACCCAAAAAAAAAAAAACATTATACTTACAGAAATGCAGTACAAATCGAATGGTCGCTTAGATATCGTGATATCGTATCGGGAGGTCCCTGGTGATTCCCTTTCCTATTCGAGATGTAGAGATGACATGCGCATCCTTGATCCTGTGTCTTGATCAACACTCTGTGCTTTCAGGTTAATGTTCTGGACGAACTGGAACGAGTTGGCTCCCAGCATCATGCGTTCGTCTCTATCTGGGGCTAACGTCCTGGTGATTGTGGGTAACAACATCCGCACGCCCAACGGCCTTGCTATAGACCATCGTTCTGAGAAGCTCTATTTCTCTGATGCCACGCTGGATAAGATCGAACGCTGCGAGTACGACGGCACCAATCGCTTCGTGAGTGCACGCATGGAAATATGAAGAAAAAAAAAAAAAGACATAGGGACTTTTGTTTAAGTATATTCACAATGAGTGTTGTGTGAATATGTGTATAGGTGGTCTTGAAGAATGAGCCCGTGCACCCCTTCGGCCTGGCTGTGTACGGCGAGTACATCTTCTGGACAGACTGGGTGCGCAGAGCTGTGCTCCGAGCGGATAAATTCGGCAGAGATATGAAAGTCCTGCGCGCTGACATTCCCCAGCAGCCCATGGGCATCATCGCTGTGGCCAA
The DNA here is from genome assembly GCA_030014305.1 of Clarias laeviceps. Lineage (NCBI taxonomy): Eukaryota > Metazoa > Chordata > Actinopteri > Siluriformes > Clariidae > Clarias > Clarias laeviceps. Next base: position 20,159,477 of record JAQMYJ010000015.1, on the reverse strand, counting down.
GGATACCAACAGCTGTGCGTTTCACCGGATGCTGATTCTAATATTAATCGCATAAAAAACTGATTAATGTTGAAGCTGATCTTTGATCTGTGTGGTGCACAGGCGAGTTCTCTCCATGTCACACCAATAACGGCGGCTGTGAGGATCTGTGTCTGCTCACCTCCGAGGGCCGGGTCAACTGCAGCTGCCGTGGAGACCGCAAACTCGTGGAAGGCAACACGTGCGTCGGTGAGACCAACTTGTTTCGTTACACTACACATTAAAAATGACATTAGAGGAATAGTCCAAATGGAAGGTTTTTTTTTTTTTTGCAGCTGAAAACGCCACGTGCAACAGCGTGGACGAGTTTGAATGCGGGAACGGCGACTGCATCAACTACAGCCTGACGTGCGACGGCCGCGCTCACTGCAAAGACAAATCCGACGAGAAGCCGTCCTACTGCTGTAAGTGCTGTGCGAGCTTTCAGCGTCATTAACCGTGATCGTGTTTTATCGCGATCATGAGTTTGTTTCTCTCCGTGTGCCGGTTGACGTAATGTTGGTGTTGATGTGTTCGCTGCAGCAAATCGTGGCTGTAAAAAGGGTTACAGACGCTGCCTCAATGGGCGCTGCATCAAACACAACTCCTGGTGCGACGGCACTGACGACTGCGGAGACCGCTCGGACGAGCAGCCCTGCAACAGTGAGTACAGAAGGAACATAGTATGATACCGTATCTGTGCAATGCGACACCCCCCGTCTACAGTATTGCATTCTTATATATACGTTAATGTATATATCGGTAGTTTCTTCTGTCTATCGGCTACTCCGTATTCTGCTTCTCACCACGTTTGTGTTTTGTGTTCTGCACTTCCTTAGTGACCCTGTGCACTGCGTCCGAGTTCCAGTGTAAGGACGGTTCCTGCATCTCCAACTCAAGCCGCTGTAACCAGGTGGTAGATTGCGAGGATGCCAGCGATGAAATGAACTGCAGTAAGCATTTTCACATGTTTTGCGCAAATCCAAAGTTTAATATTAGCAAGCTATACAGAATAGATTTTTAAATATCCCATTCTGTCCCTCTCAGGCCCAACAGACTGCCTGAGCTTCTACCTGTTAGGAGTTAAAGGCGTGACCTTCCAGAAATGCGAGTTCACCACACTGTGCTACGCGCCCTCTTGGCAGTGCGACGGCTCAAACGACTGCGGAGACTTTTCAGACGAGAGGAACTGCCCAGGTCAGACACGCAAAATAGTACCCAAATACTTCACCCACACATACTATACTTTACTTTAATTTCTGCTATTGATGTCTGCATTACAGAGAAGAGGAAGCTAAAATGTCCCGTGAACTTCTTCGCCTGTCCCAGCGGCCGCTGTATTCCCATGAGCTGGACTTGCGACAAAGAGAATGACTGTGAAAACGGGACGGACGAGACCCACTGCGGTATGTACACAAGCCAGAACCGGAGACGTTACAAGCTCTGACAGCTCAGCCTTAAAGGGATCTTGCGTGATGGTTGAGTCACTGCTGTCTCACATGCTGTTTTTTTTTTTTTTTTTTCCCCTCCGTACAGATAAGTTTTGCTCACCGACCCAGTTCGAGTGCGGGAATCACCGCTGTATCTCCAGCTCCTGGGTGTGTGATGGCACCGATGACTGTGGAGATGGCACAGATGAGGGCAGCCGATGCAGTGAGTCATAACAGCTGTCGGTGTGGGCGGGGGAGGTGCGGGGGCTTGTGGGACCAGTGAGGGATAGAGTGAGAAATGAGAACCCATGAGCTAGGGCACAGACCGTCCTGGATGTTTGTTTTTTTTTGTTTGTTTTTTAATTAGACGTCTAACACAATGTCATTCCAGGTTCAAAGACATGCAGTCCCGAAGCGTTCCACTGCCCCGGTTCCCACTGCGTGCCTCAGCGGTGGAAGTGTGACGGAGACAAAGACTGTCCAGATGGAGCTGATGAGGGCGAAAAGGCTGGCTGTAGTACGTGTCTCATCACTTTGTTCAAGTCTTTTTTTGACATTTATCCATTTTATTTCTCTCTCTCTCCTTCTATTCTCACGATACACCTGAATGCCTTTTTTTTTCCCCAGCAAACAATAAGACCTGCGATAACACAGAGTTCCAGTGTCAGAACAAGCAGTGCATCCCTAAGCATTTCGTGTGCGATCACGATAACGACTGCACCGACGGTTCTGACGAGTCTCCTGAATGTGGTGAGTGTCCTCATCATCCTCACCCTGGCATGGATCCGCATGCTAATACTAATGTGCGTCGGAATACTGCTTCATCATGAAGATGTCGTAGCATTAACCATGACAAACTTTCTTGGGGTTTTACAAGGGTGAGTCAAAAAACATTTTTCGCACTCCACTCGAATTAAAACTTTCCATGGCCGCACTGTCTCGTCAGCGCTCTCCGTTCAAGGCTGCTGTCTCCCCAGTCTCTGCTGCGCAGGTGTGGACACATTACATCAGTTCATTTGTAACTGCGGTGCGAGTGAAAACGGATGCTTCTTGTGATTTGCTCGAATAAAGAGCAGCGTGCAGCGATTTACGTTTTCTGCTGTTTGAAGGTGTATCTGGTACCGAAAGAACTTACAGGAGGGCATAAATTTTGTTTAGATGTGTTAACCCTACAGTCCTGATCTTGCTCCATCTGCATTTCACCTTTTCGCCTAAAAGCAGCCCTACGAGGACAAAGATTCACTTCTGATGAAAAAGTGAAAACAGTAGTGCATTCATGCAGTGCCTGCAGCTCCGCCTAAAACATTTTTTAAATTAAGCAATACGAAATGTATATTAATTTAAAAAAATTATTTTGAAAAGCAAGGAGATTATGTCGAGAATTATAGATTTGTCTTAATTAAAATGAAAAAGTCAATTAAAATAAATTTTACAGCCAGAGTGCGGATCATTTTTGACTCACCAGTTGTATGATGTAACCTCTCTTCACTGTTACAGAGTACCCCAGTTGTGGTCCCAATGACTTTCGCTGTAATAATGGCCAGTGCCTAAAGCAGAAGAACTGGGAGTGTGACGGCGAGTTTGACTGCCATGACCACTCGGATGAAGCCCCCAAGAACCTCCGCTGCACCGAACCAGGTAACAACAACCACCACCACCACCTCGAAAATGTGTAGAATTTCAGTTATACATTCAAATACTTTGTTGTTTTTATAACAACATTTAGATACTTTATCTTAAATTTTACATCCGTCCCCACTTTTAAATCCCCCATTGTTCCTTTGCACACGTTTCTTCTATATACGGTACATAATTGCATGAGCATGTTTTTATATATTATCATCCCTGCTGTCATATCTGTAAAAATACAAAGGACGGGGGGGTTCAGTGCAGTTATATGTGAAGTCATAAAATCCCTGGCTAGGAGCCAGCTGTGCAATGCAGTGTGTGAACTTGATGAAGGGGATGATGGTGGCCAGTTTGCCGCATCATTAACGTCAGCTCTGCCTGGAGAGATTGACTGCTTCGTTGAGCTTGTGGACGTGCTGGCTCTGTCCTTACTCGAAGTGAGGAATGAGGATATAGTGGTGTTAAAGTATCGCTGCACTTAAAACGCGATTCTTTTAATGTTAAATGCCTCTTAGATGACTTTTTCCAATTATATATTTTGGGCAGCGATTTTTGCCCCTTTGCCTTGTGCCAATATTGAACAATTGTGTCACAGTCAAGCCTGGTGCTGGCCCAACATGTGCTTAGCTTAGTTATGCTTGAGCTTCATTGTGGTCTGCGTGACCAGTCTGCCAGTTTGGGTCAGCTGAATAAATGATTAAATTACCCTAATTGAATGAAATGAAATGACCTCAGTCGCTGAAGAGACTCAAAGTGCCAACTTTAATCAATAGTATTTTTTCATGACGCTGTCCAGTCCTGAAGGACTGTATAAAACCCTCAACTTGTCATGTGCTAATTCATGAAAAAAAATTTTTCATATATATTCATGAAAAAAAATTGTGCTTTGTGCTAATCTTAGATCAGACTTTTTTGGGGGCGGTGTAATGGTTGTCTTTTGTTTATGTGTGTATGTTCACAGAGAAGCGCTGTAATAACTCTGCACATCTGTGCAACAACGGGAAGTGTGTAAGCGAGGATGTGCTCTGCGACTGGAAAGACGACTGCGGCGACGGCTCAGACGAGCACAACTGCTTCGTCAACGAGTGCCTCAACAGCAAGCTCAGTGGCTGCACACAACTCTGTGAAGACCTCAAGATTGGATATAAGGTGAGTTTTGGATTCATCTCTATTTCCAAAACATTTCCACCAGAAGCTAGCGAGAGATGTAGATATCAAGAGATACTGTAGGTGGATACAGAGTTGTATAAATATAGATATGTGTAAGGCTACAAGGAAGAAGCAATATGGTTACATTACATTTCACTCTTTCTTTTCTTTAAAAAACATTGTGCTATTTAATTGGTGGTATTAGTATCTGTGTTGGCGGTAGTGATGGTAAAGATTGTCCTACTGGTCAAAATATAGGTGTCGGTGGTGTCTTTGTTGGTGAAAACGTTGGTATTAGTGTCGTCGCTGGTGTTGGCAAAAACTTTGGTAGTAATGGTTTAATTGTCAAATTAGTGAAAATGTTGGTGTCCGTTTGGGTGTACAGTGGTTACTCATGCGGTATTCTGGTTTTACCGCCACGCCTCACGGTGGCGATATTTGGGTTTGTGTGTTTGCT
>JAQMYJ010000015.1:20102588-20152488 GCA_030014305.1 Clarias laeviceps | reverse complement strand
GTGTGTGTGTGTGTGTGTGTGTGTGTATGTGTGTATGTGTGTATGTGTGTATGTGTGTATGTGTGTGTGTGTGTGTGTGTGCGTGTAATAACCGTAAGTGTGCTATCAGGTTGAAAGTTGAGTAATATAAGGTGTTTAAGTCCATGTATAAAGTCCAGTTTCACTGATGGAGCCTCGGGTACAAAACTGTTTGTGGGAATTTCAGTTCTAAAACTATTCATCGACTGCAGACAAGCATAAAACAACCATCATCACTGTGTCATTCATTAGAGTTAAAGCTTTGTAACAGTGTAACAATGCGACGTGAGAGAGGGATGGAGGCTGCGTTAATCATTTAGTTTTTTTTTATTTTTTATGTACGCAATGTCTTCTGTGCAGTTCTGAACCAAGACATCCCACACATCTTCGCCATGACTCTGTTTGAGGATTACATCTACTGGACCGACTGGGAGACCAAGTCCATTAACAGAGCACACAAAACACTGGGCATCAGCAAGAGCATGCTGATCAGCACATTACACAGGCCTATGGATATCCATATCTACCATCCGTACAGACAGCCTCCAGGTGAAGACACACACACTCACAAACTAGAATTATACAAGACTCATTATATACATATGAAAGGAATGACCAGTTAATAGAATAATAGAATTAACTGGTCATTATTAATGTTATAGTTTGAATATTATTACAGTTTCTTTAAAGAAAGACAACGATGCCAACAGTAATGTTTGTGAATTATTTCTTATTTTTTGCTTTATGGTAAATACAGACTCTGAATAAATGCATGTCTGGTCAGATAACGCCTAGTTTTCTTTTTGTGCAAGTAAAGCACACTGCAGTGTACCAGATCTTCAGATCTCATTGATTGACCTGCATTACTGGTCAGTGTACATCTCCATGAAGATAAACATTAGTATTAATGAGAATTGATCTACCTCTACCCGCAGTGGAGAATCACCCGTGTCAGGTGAATAACGGAGGCTGCAGCAACTTGTGTTTGCTGTCCCCTGGAGGAGGCTACAAGTGCGCCTGTCCCACTAACTTCTACCTGGCTGCTGACGGAAAGCAGTGCCTGTCTAACTGCACGGCTAGCCAGGTACGGTGTGTTCAACTGAAAGAAAGAAAGAAAATCTTTTGCGTCAGCGTCTTTTTCTCCATCTTGGGTCAAACCTGTTTAAACATGAAATGTCCTTCAGGCAGCAAATTTAGATATTTATCTCTAGGTAAAGTAAAAAAATAAAATAAAAACAGTGTTCAGCAATGAGGAAGAGGCTCGAAGTTATTATTCATTGTACAAGTTTTGCTGCTGAGCAACTGTTCAGCAACGTAAACTTTAACCTTTGAGGAGATGCATCAGTACAAAGTTGTAAACTAAGAAGTGCTATTGTAATCAAAGATGTGTGTGTGTGTGTGTGCAGTTCGTGTGTAAAAATGACAAGTGCATCCCCTTCTGGTGGAAGTGTGACACTGAAGATGACTGTGGCGATCGCTCCGACGAACCTGCTGACTGCCGTAAGTAAAATCTGCTGTCTGTGCCATTGGAGAGAGAGAGAGAGAGAGAGAGAGAGAGCTGTATAAATGGAGAGATAATTCAGGCACACATGGATTGACTGAGATTGAGAGACGCACAAAAAGAGACAGAGATGGACTGACAAACAACTGCTGGACAAAGAAACAGATCAAGACAGACAGTGAATTAAAGACAGGTAGAGGTTGTGTGTGTATATAGAGAGAGAGAGACGAACTGACAGAAGGACAGAGACACATGGACTGGCAGAGACAGATGGATGAACAGACAAACGAGGAACATGGCCAAAACTAAAACTGCTTGAGAGAGAGAAAAAAATCAAGTTTCAAAAAACAGATACTGAATAAGAGCATGTTGTGTCTGTTAGTTTTTTGATGTACTAGGCTGTGTTTCTATCAACCTTGAACATTCAGACCTATAAAGCACTGCTGAACTGGACTGAATTGAACAGAAAGAGAGATGCCCAGACAGAGACAGAAGGAGGACAGGACAGAGAGACTAAGAGGGGAGAAAGTGAGAGAGGGAGGTTGACTGACACTCGAATATATGGAGTGATATTCGTAATGCATATGCATGCAGATAATAAGAAAAACCGTAGACACCCAATAAAGAGTAGATGATGAGAGAGAGTTATGTATTTTGTTGTGTCTTTAGCGGAGTTTAAATGTCGGCCGGGACAGTTCCAATGTGGCACAGGCATCTGCACAAACCCCGCCTACATCTGCGATGGAGACAATGACTGCCAGGACAGCTCGGATGAGGCCAACTGCGGTACGCACAGTGTTCCTACACACACACTGTCCCAAAATGCACAGAACAAGCACTGATAGAATCTTATATACAAATATACTTGTAGAAGTCCCTTTCATTTTGTAGTGCAATCTGGAACTGAAATAGACTTCGCTGGCATTGTTACTGTTTAACTGACACCCTAATGGCTAAAATTTAAATGTGCAATTAACAAAGGTTAAATAGTGGTAAGAAATGCAAGTATGCAAGTAACCCCCTGGGTTAGTACTTTGTAGAACCATCTGTAATAATAACTAAAAAATATTGGGGGACTTGTCTTTCAGCTTTACTATATGCAGCAAAAAGTATTTTCTTTTGTAATTTCATTTGAAAGTAAAACTCTCGTTCTACATTCTTTACATTTAAAGTGAAATATTTCAATCCTTTTTTTTGTTTGAATTTGGAATCATGTCTTACAGCTCATTAAAAAAAAAAAAATCCAGTATCTCAAAATGTTAGAATATTTAATTTCAAATTAGAGTAAATTACTGTTCATACAGTTTAAATACGGTTTATCTTTCTGGCAAGAGAACACCGCCGACTTGACAGTTGTCCAGTAGATGATTGACACCCTCCACAATGAGGGTCGTTACATACAGTAGAACTTCTCTACAGTATTCTACAGTATCTGTTATCACCCAAATGAGGATGGATTCCCTGCTGAGTCTGGTTCCTCTTAAGGTTTCTTCCTATTTCCATCTCAGAGTTTTTCCTTGCCACCGTCACCCTCGGCTTGCTCATCAGGGACAAATTGATCATTTTGATTCACCCTCATTTTCTTCACATTTCATACACATTTTCCATAATTTTCTTTTGATTCTGTAAAGTTGCTTTGCGGCAATGACCATTAAGAGCACTATACAAATAAATTTAAATTTGAATGAAATGACGGAAGATCCTGTATTGAAGCGTATTCATGGAAAGTTAACCAGAAAGGAAAAGTTTGGTATGTAAAGGTGCACAAGCAACTGGGATTAGGGCAGCCTTAAAAAGATCGTTAAGCAAAGCCAGTTCAGAGAAGGGAGAGCTTCACAAGGAGTTAAGAGAGGCTGGAGGCAGGAGACGGTGCATCAAGAGGCACAGCACACAGAGGTCTTCAGGAAAAGGGCCACAACTCTCCTGAACCAGAGACAACATCAGAAGTATCTTACCCGGGCTAAGGAGGAACATAACTGGACTCTTGCTCAGTGGTCCAAAGTCCACTTTTCAGATGAAAATTAATTCAGTAATTAATTTGGAAATCAAGGTCCTAGAGCCTGAAGAAAGAGTGAAGAATCCACTCCAAGTTGCTTGAAGTTCAGTGTGAAATTTCCACCGTCTGTGATTATTATTATGGTCTCATGCCTTCTGTTGCAGTTGGTCCATTGTGATTTTTGAAGTTCACAGTCAATGCAGTCGTCTACCAGGAGATTTTAGTGCACTTCATTCTTCAGTCTGCTGATTAGCTTTATGGAGATGCTGATTCCCTTTTCCAGGAGAACGTATCTGCTCACAGCACCGAAACTACCACTAACTGGTTTTCTGACCATGATATTACGGTGCTTTATTGGCACCTCATGGAAAGTCTGAGGTATTGTTTAGAGGAAGATGGACATAGCAGATGAGCTGAAGGATGCTATTAAAGCAAGCTGCTCTTCTGTAATTCCTCAGCAGTGCCACAAGCTGATTGTCTGTTTCTGTACCGTACATCTGTATTTTACTGACATTTTGAGATACTTGTTGTTTTTTTTTTCTTTATTAGCTGTAAACCATAGTCATCAAAATTAAAACAAAAAACGTAAAATATATGTTTTTTCATACTATTCAAATTTTTCGAATGTTATTACTTTATTAATTTCAGATTTGTGTTAATTGCTTAGGCAGAACGAAAATTGTCCTTGATGTCCCAGACCTTGTTGATTAATTAACTGTACACACAGTTTTGTTTTAAATAAGCGTACAGTCCGGTTTGCGTAACTTATGTCTGTGTTATTATGTGCGGCGTAGACATCCACGTGTGCCTACCCAGCCAGTTCAAGTGCTCACACCCGAGCCGCTGCATTCCCGGGATTTTCCGCTGTAACGGCCAGAACAACTGCGGTCAGGGAGAAGATGAGAAAGATTGTCGTGAGTGTTTGTTTTTTGCTGTCTAATCATTGCTTTTTTTTGTCAGCTGTATAATGTTTCTGTTACTTGAGTATTTGCATGGTTTCTGTACTAACTGCCACTGTGTGTTTGTGATGTAGCTGAGGTGACGTGTGCTCCCAACCAGTTCCAGTGCGTCATCACTAAGCGCTGCATTCCCCGTGTCTGGATGTGCGACCGCGATAACGACTGTGTGGACGGCTCTGATGAACCAGCCAACTGCAGTAAGGCTCACTCTTAGATCACAGACTTTTACATGATGTGTGCTGGCGCTATTAATACTCACTGATTTAGGCTGAGAAATAATAAGGAAAATCTGAACATTGAGTTTAATTGTGAACATTATGACTTAATCATCAGTGAGTTATAATTAGTTTGTTATGAAGCACACTGAGGCACCAAGTCCCTTCACGTAAGGCTACAAGTTGCAAAGCTATTTAGATTAATTAATTAAATAAGTTTTCTACTTACACACAATATATGAGACATGTTCAAACTTGGTGGATTGGAATCCACTGAAGTGGTCACAGAAGACATAAAAATCCAATACACCGATGAAGCTGCCCCCAAAAAATGCACTTTAAATCAGTGCTTCTAGCTGAAGTTAACTAATTGTGTTTGCAGTTGAAATGACTGGATGTTGACCCAAATTAAACCCAGATTTCATAATTGTTAAAACAAGTACAGTTGCTTGCTCAAGTCAGCGCAAATCACCCCAACAAATAGCCTTTACCAAATTATTCCAGATGGTCAGCACCATTGATAGGGTTTGAATTGTGACAATGAAGCTTCATTCTTCTTCACTTGATTATCACCTACAATAATCACTAATAAAAGCATAAACGTATGCAACATTTACAGAACTGCATTTGTAAAAAATTGTCACTGGGAATCTGTTCCAATCTACCATATTCAAAATGCTATTGTAATCTTTGTCCTCTTTAGTGAGACGAATGCTCCGGGCAGTGGCGGCTGGTGCAAATGTTTTGGGGGGGCCCAAACAAAATTAAAATTAAACTTTTAATAATCGCCTGTAAATAGCTATAAGAAGTGCTGGAAAAGCTCCGAGTGTAACCCCGGCCGCGATCACTTGACTGCTGCTTAATTAGAAGAGCAGGTCGATCTGGTCCAAGCTCTTTAACTTTTTTTTCTTTTTTCGTCCGGGTATTTTAGCAAAGAAATTACAGAATTTTCGCTCATATTTATCTGGCTTCCATCACTATTTAACACATTAACTAACAATCTGCTGACCGTTAATAAGACTCGTTGAGTGGTCCAATCACATGAGCACAAATATTTAAAAACAATATAGATTCGCTAAGGACAAAAGTGGGAGGGTTCGGGGCGCACAGTGCTGCACCCCAAGGATGATAAAAAAAATAAAAAAAATCCAATTAGAGCTCAGCCTTAAATCACATGCTTTTCAAAAATTTACCTGCCTACATATAGACACTCGTTTGTCCGGCGCCCCACATACATGAACACAAATGACCGTAATACAGTTCAGATTATTTTTTTAAATTGTAAATAAAGTTAAGAAATACAGCGGAATATGGTGACTAAATGACTTTATTTCATTATTAAAATAAATTATTATTATGTTTAATAATTACATGTTAAAGTAGCAATTATCTCTGTCTAACTTTAAGGGGGCGGCGCTCCAGCGCCCCTTATTGACCGGCCGCCACTGGCTCTGGGCCAGATGACCCTGAAGGAAAAGGTCAAGTGGTGTTACAGTAGTTCTGGTTCCATTCAATCTACTACTGTTAATTTTCAACCCATGTCGGGTCTGAAATAAAAGGAAAAATATTAAACTTTATTTAAGAAAAAAATGCATGTGGAAAGTCCATGAACTGCTGTGAAGCAAGGCAGTTCCTGCGATCACTTGGGTTATAGCAGCTAGTAGAAACAGGCTTTTATAACCAATTGATTTTAAATGTTTGACTCGTCATTTATATGCTTTATTATAAGGTAGCTATCATAATTTATTCAGCATTTAAATGAAAAGCTATTTAGTCACAAGAAAACTCTGGACCTGGATTTGTTTTGGGCAGTTATCAGCTTGTTCAGTCTCTCTGATCATGTTATGCACCTAGTGACCCACCTTACCCTCTCCTCCCACCCTCTCCTTCCGTCCTCCCGTCCTCTCCTGCAGCTCAGATGACGTGCGGTGTGGACGAGTTCCGCTGCAAGGACTCCGGTCGTTGCATCCCTGCGCGCTGGAAGTGTGATGGCGAGGATGACTGCGGCGACAGTTCGGACGAGCCCAAAGAGGAGTGCGGTACGTAGTCTCTTCTCTGTCTGCTCGACTTTCAGACGTGTTAAATAAACTGTGTGTTGAGCGTCTGTGTCTCTGTGCGGCAGATGAGAGAACGTGCGAGCCGTATCAGTTCCGCTGCAAGAACAACCGCTGCGTCCCGGGCCGCTGGCAGTGCGACTACGACAATGACTGCGGCGACAACTCTGATGAGGAGAAGTGCGGTAGGTGGTCTGGTATGGAATTGTGGCAAATGTTCACTGGCAACCAAAGCCCTGATTTGAGGCCTGAACTTGGTGGCTTTGTAATGGCTTATTCTCATTCAGTGTCCACCACAGACTGGTGTGTGTGTGTGTGTGTGTGTGTGTGTGTGTGTGTGTTAACATGCAAGTATAATGTATAGAACAGTTAAATTGAAGAGTGTGTGTACGTGCATGTGTATGCCTGCCATATCCACTCGGTTTGCACTGTTTCATGACATTGCCCACATTGCTCATGAATGCCAGTCACTTCACCGTATGTTTGTTCTTCATTTCACACTGACATGGTGGCTTGACTCAGAGGTAGGTCACTGCTCCTCCATTCCCTCTCTCCATTTTAACTCCACTCTTGTCCTTTTTCCACATATCCATTTTTTTTGCATTCATTGTTAAATAACAGAAGCTGCCAATTTCAGCACCCGTCCCTCTAGTGGTGGAACGGTTCAGTACCCTCATCTACCCTTCCAAAATGAGATCTCCATCGTGTTTATCATTTCTTGACCGATTCTGTTTCTCCGGTGTGAATACGTTAAGCTCTTATCATGAGTCCACTTTGAAAGCTTTGAATCCCCAGTTCATTTCAGTTTATTTGTGCTTTCTCATGGAAGAATTGGCATGGACCTTTATTATAGTGTTTCTTTCTTCTACCTCCCCGCCCCGCCCTGCCCCGCCCCGCCCCGCCCTGTGTGTTAAACCCTTACTCTGAACTCCTTTTCACGTTTGATGTTTCTTTTTGTAGCTCTATTGTGAATCCTGTATACATGTATGTCTGGCACTCTGGGAAAATCCGTCATCAACGTACTTTGAACCTCTGCTTTAACTGAACATAAATCTGTTTGACCGATGGATTTATTTAAGCCCCGATCTTCAACCTTGTTATGGATATTATCTCGCGAAGATCATATTGAGTAAGGAGCCAGATTTAAACAAATCCAATGTGATTTTCTCACACAGTTATGGTCATACTTTTCTCAAGTTGTTCGTTAGCAAAACTGGCATAAGCTTAATCGATTGCGTTTATAATCAGACGCAGGCTGTCAAACTGTCCGGCGCTGTCAGATCGTCATTGTATCAGCGATAGATAAGAGCTCATCTTGCAGGTGACGATGGACAAATAATAAAAAGGAAATGTAGCCAGCTAACAGAAGTGCGCGCATGAATCAGCGATTGTTTCTCCACTGATTTGGAAATAAGCAGATCAGCTGTTTAAGTGCAGCAAGTGAATTTTACTTTAATTGCTGTTGATTAAATTGAGAATGTACGAAATTAAGATCTGCATCTCCAAAGGGTTTTTTCCCCCAGATTGCCAAACATGTCTTTGTGACCAAACTGTAACGCCATCTTGCTGCTGTTCGAGATGAAGGAAAGCATCTTTATATATATATATGTGTGTGTGTGTGTCCTGCAGTGCCGCGTCAGTGCTCGGAGAGCGAGTTCGCCTGCACCAACGGCCGCTGCATTGCCGGACGATGGAAGTGTGACGGAGACCATGATTGTGCTGACGGCTCTGACGAGGTGAAGAAGCTAAAAAATTCACACGTTTGTTTTCTCTCTGATTCACTCAGTGCTCACGGAGTCTCTTGTAGTTTTTTTTTTTTTTTTCTTCCATTTCAGTGTAACCCTAGTTACATGTTATGCAATGTTAAAGTGGCGGTTTGTATAAAGATAGTGGACAAAGGAAAAGGGCTTGTCGAACCGCTTGTGCCTGGACAATAATTGTGTGTGTTTTTTCAGCATGGCTGTGCTCTGAAGTGTGATGCTGACCAGTTTCAGTGTAAAAACGGCCACTGCATCCCGCGGCGCTGGCGCTGCGACGATGACGCGGACTGCATGGATGGCAGCGATGAAGAGCGGTGTCATGAGACAGGTGAGAGACAGTTTGTGGGTGTATATACTTAGTACTGTACAGTACATGTGCGTGTTCTTTATATAATCATAAAAGCGTATGCTGTTTCCTTCAAAGGTTTCAGTCATTTTCTAACCAGTCCATTGATGTACATCCATTTATAGTCTCTTTCTTCTCCTTCTTCCTCCCAGTGGAACGCCACTGCCCCAACGACGAGTTCCAGTGTAACAACACTCTGTGCAAGCCGCTCGCCTGGAAGTGCGACGGCGAGGACGACTGCGGTGATAACTCTGACGAAAACCCAGAAGTGTGCCGTGAGTTTCAAGAAACGAACCCACCAAAACGAGACAGGAGGAAAGGAATATTTAAAAAAAGACAAAAATAAAATTGTTGTTTGTTTACCTATAGGGAAGTTCCCGTGCCCGCCCACCAGAAACTTCCGCTGCGCAAACGATCGCGTGTGTCTGTGGAGCGGCAAGCGCTGTGACGGTGTCAACCACTGCGGAGACAACTCGGACGAGATGAACTGCGGTAAGAGAGAAAATGAGTCTCCGAATCTGTGCTGGTGTTCATGAGGAGGAAAATGTACGAGCGATGAAACAAGCCTGTGTATAAAGGTGCAGTTAGGTGCGTTAAGTTTACTCTGTATGACTTCAACAGATAAGAAGGAAGACAAGTGCGGCAAGGACAAGTTCCAGTGCAGTAACGGCAAGTGCGTTAGCTCCACCATGCGCTGCAACTACTTCAACGACTGCGAGGACTACGGCTCTGACGAGATCGGCTGCAAGACAGGTGAAAGATCTCCTAAACCCCTATACGCACAATCGACATGTACTTTATTTAGGAAATACATCATTCTGAGTGTGTAATGTGTGTGTGTGCTCGCAGACATTCGGCTGGACTACTGTAAGAGTAACAGGTCTCTGTGTGGAGAGACAGAAGAGGTTCACTGTATGACAAACGGCACTGATTCGTTCTGCTCCTGCAAATCCGGCTTCGAGAACAACGGCTTCGGAAACTGCCAAGGTGTGCTCATCTCCGTCTGTACACACACACACGCGCACACACACACACGCTCTGTAGTAGATCTAGTGAAATAGCTGGATAGAGGACATGGCTAAGGTGGTGCTAAGGTTATGTTATGTTCCCTTTCCAGATAAGAATGAGTGCAGACAGTTTGGCGTGTGCTCGCAGATCTGTAACAACACCAAAGGCGCTTACAAGTGCAGCTGCTACAAGTACTTCACCAAGATCAACGACACATGCAAGGCTGACAGTAAGTACTTCATCAGGTCGGGGCTGCACGAGTCTTCAATAATATAGAATCTTTTATAAATTTGTAATGTTTGTGCAACAGCCCATATTTACAATGATGTTTAAGTGCATGGAGGCGCGTGTTTATCTAAACTTATTGGCCAAATAACACTACTGTATGTAACACCCAATAACACGTATATGAAAAGTGCATCATATTTTATGCATTTATGTGCATTTATGCAGATGATTTCTTTATATATTTAAAGCGATATAGTTTTATCAGCCATTTCTTAGATATGGCTGATAAAACTATAAATATCAAATATACATTATTGGATATACAGTGATGGATTATATTATATAAAGTGTTGGATTCGGCAGAGCATCGTATTGGTGGTAGAGCATGGTTAGATTTGTACATGTATATTGTTGACAAAATGCTTAATTGCTATAGATCAATACATAACCTGTAACATAAGGCGTTCAAGTCAAACTAGGACTTTTGATGAAATTTCTCATGAATGAAGGCATAAGGGGCCTCCGTGTGGCGCAGTGGTAAAGTGCTCGCCCTATCATCCAGAGATCGTGAGTTCGATTCCTGGGTGATGCTGTAACCTCTCGCAGCCGGAGGTCTAGAGAGAGCTGATTGGCCGAGCTCTCTCAGAGGGGAGGGATGAGAGGTACTTGGCGTTCCCACATTAATCTACAGCCAATCGGGGGCGTCTGTGAGATCACGCAAGCGGAAGGAGCAGATAGCGCTGTCCTCCGAGTGTGTTACACCCCCAATGGTTCAGAGGAAGCACGTGACCGTCTTCGGCCCTCCCGACTGAGAGGTAGTAGTAGCCTTAATGTGGACCCCCCTAGTGACAGGGAGGAATTGGACACGAGAAAATTGGGAAAAAATTCCCCCCCAAAAATTTATGAAGGCATAAAACTGATTGGGATTTACAGAAGGCTTCAAGTACAGTATGGTGATGAGACTCATACAGTTGCTGCAATGAAACATTTGAATAGTGCAAGTATGTTAAAGTAGGCCGTGTGTCCAGGCTAAGGTGGCTCGGAGCACACTGCAGTCGTTCCCATGAACATTTAGCGAGTGGAATGTCTGATCCGTGCAAATGGGCGGATAACTTGTCACCAACTCATCTGCAGAAGAGACACATCTGTCTGTGGGAACTGCACATGATCATTCTGGGAATTATTTCCACATTCCCTGTACAGTCCTGGAATCGCTCCAAGCTATTTTCACATGTTTGGGCCATTAAAGTAGTTCTTGGGAGGCCAGCATTTCAGATATGAAGCAGACAGGCTGATCATGGCTCTGGTATACTGGGAAAACTTTTTCTTGATGGTATCTAAGGTAGAAATGCTATGGCCAAGGTTAAGTGGAGGTAAGTGCATTAGTATAGCAGGGAATTATATAGAGAAATAAAGGAAGTTTTGACTTTCTTATCTCTCCTCGTCCTACATTCTCTGTATCTTTATCTCTCTTGTCAGGTTTGAACAGCAACAGACAAGTTCTCTACATCGCTGATGATAATGAGATCCGCAGCCTGGACCCGGGCATGCCCAACTGGGTGTACGAACAAACCTTCCAAGGAGACGCCAACGTGCGCATTGACGCCATGGACTTGCATGTTAAGACCAACCGCATCTTCTGGACCAACTGGCACACGAGCGGCATCTCCTCCTTCCAGCTGCCCTCCACCTCCTCGTCTTCATCGTCTGGCACCTCGTCCAACTCTCATCGCAACACGCGGCAGAGCGAGGGAACCGTCACCAACCTCGCGGTACACACTTGCCAGGACTCACTCACAAAATCATAGCGAAGAGCAGAATGTCAGAAAACAGCAACTGTCAGAAAGCACCTCAGTGATTGCTATATAACGTGTATACACTCATTAATTGATGTCTGCTTTTGAATTCCGTCTCTGGTTACAGATCCCAGGTCTGAAGACGCCCAGAGGCATTGCTGTGGACTGGGTAGCCGGGAACCTGTACTGGACCGACTCGGGCCGAGACGTCATCGAGGTAGCGCAGATCACTGGCCAAAACAGGAAGACGCTGATCTCAGGCATGATCGATGAGCCCTACGCGATTGTTGTGGATCCACCAAGAGGGTGAGATGACATTTAGAAAATATTCTGTTAAGTTAAAGCCACTGACTAAATGCTAAGGTGTTGTTTTACATATTACAAAACTGATGGTTTTTGTAATTGTCAGGACCATGTACTGGGCCGACTGGGGAAATCACCCCAAAATCGAGACTGCAGCCATGGACGGGACTCTGAGGCAGACGCTTGTGCACGAGAACCTGCAGTGGCCCACAGGTGAGTCTTAGTTTGTTCTATTTATTAAGAGAAGCCTAAGATCTCAGTTAATTTCTCGTACACAGGGGTGCACTACCACTAGATGGTGTTATTGTGTTAGCATTGATGCAGATGTGTTGTTTTTTGTTTTGGTTCACATCTGCTCACTCACTCATTTACTTCACTCACTCCTTCATTCACCTTAATACAAACCACACCATTATTGAAAACAAATTGATCATTAGATTTAGACTATTAATTAAACAAAACCTTTTTTTTTATTTTTTTTATTCCAGAGCTCTTCAGGGCAAATTCCTCCTTTTAGAAAATCCACTTTGCTTAAAACAAATAAAAATTAGCATTTAGTTCAGATGTTTGACACAAATTTTTAGCTTTGCTTTTTTTTTTTCTCTTCTTTAACAGAATGATAACTGTTTTGTTGATTTTTTTTGCTGGTTGTCTTTTCAAAGACGTGTCATACACACAGTGGCTCAAGCAATGTGTTCACTCTGTGTGCAGGTCTGGCAGTGGACTACTTTAACGAGCGCCTGTACTGGGCCGATGCGAAACTCTCTGTGATCGGCAGCGTGCGGTTGGATGGAACAGACCCCGTGGTGGCCGTATCCAACGTCAAAAACAGTTGAGTAACGACAACAGTGCTCACGCTTTTTAAGAACAGAAATGTATAGGTTCCTATTTGTGGTTAACATGTCTGTCTAACGAGACTTGTGTGTGTGCTGTAGATCTACTCCACCCGTTCAGCATCGATATCTTTGAGGACTACATCTACGGCGTCACCTACATCAACAACTTTGTGTTCCGCGTTAACAAATTCGGCAGAGGCAAGATGGAGAACCTGACCACGGGCATCAATCACGCCACTGACATAGTGCTCTACCACCGCTACAAACAGCCTGAGAGTAAGTGTGTGTGTCTCTGTGTAAATTGTGTGTACACAAGCCCATGAAATACCTGTAGTTTACTGCACGTAGCTGTTCTCCTTTATTTGTCTAACCCTCCTGTCTGTGTGTCTCAGTGGCGAACCCATGTGACAGGAAGAAGTGTGAATGGTTGTGTTTGCTCAGCCCCAGTGGTCCCGTGTGTACCTGTCCTAATGACCGTGTGCCTGATAATGGCACGTGTGTGGAACTGCCTCCAGCCACTCAGGTCCCCGACAGTAAGTCCCCGCCTGCGCGGTCAGTAATACTGCATCGTTATATTCTTTGCATTGCGGGGAGTTAATTTTTTTTTCCTTCTTGCTTGTTTTTTTTTTTCTTAGGCCCTACATGTAATATTCAGTGTCTGAACGGCGGCATTTGTTTCCTGAACGCTCGCAGTCAGCCGAAGTGCCGCTGCCTGACCAGCTACAGCGGTGAGAGGTGTGAGGTTGACCAGTGCAGAGACTACTGCAAGAATGGAGGAACCTGTTCTCCATCACGCACTGGTACACACACACACACACACACACACACACACACACACACACACACACACACGATATACATAGTCATGCATGCAGCAGTGCATATGCACATGTTCACTGTTTAAGCTGTAAATTTTTTTTTTTTTTTATTAATACATGGATATCAGACATGGACTGGAAGTAGATGAACTCTTACGTTTCTGTTCTCTAGGTGCTCCTACATGCCGCTGCCCGACAGGATTCACCGGGCCCAACTGTAACCAGAACACATGCAAAGACTACTGCCAGAACGGAGGCAGCTGCACCGTGAGCCTCGGGAACCAGCCCATGTGCCAGTGTCGCGACAGCTTCGTAGGAGATCAGTGCCAGTACAGTAAGTGTTCAGAGCCAGTTCACAATAACAGGCCTGCTTTCATCGGTTAATGTAAAGTTTGGAAAATATCAGCCTTCAGAAATATGTATAGATTTAAACATTTTAACGGAATTTTATTCACACGTGTAAATATCTCGGATCTGAACGTTGCTGCCTTGACTTGGATAAGGAGGGGTGTTCAAGTCAAACCGGGACTTTTGGTTCTGCAGAACAACAGTACATGAGTGAGCTCTGATCAGACTGCCTGCTTCATGTCAGAAATACATGCCTCCTCAGGTTTTCCTTTATTGGCCCAAACATGTAGAAAGGGCTTGGATTGAGGTCAGGACTGTGGCAATAAATCCTGTAAATAAATAATTGTGTGTACAGTTCGCACAGACATATGCGTCTCTTCCCCAAGTCGGTGACGAGTTATACAGCGATTTTCAAGCATCAGGTGTTCCACCCGCTAAACGTTCACGGCACGACTGCAGTGCTCTCCGAGCCACTTCGGCCAGGATCGTCATTCATGATGATGATGATGATGCACGGCAACCTTTAAAACCTTTGCAACCTTTCAAATATTTACTTTATCAGCGAACTGTGCATGAAGTCTTCAAATCCCGGTTTGACATGAACGCCCCTCGTGAATAGATATATATATAATTTCAGTCCATTTCTTGGCTCCTGCTGCTCTGATCACTGCTTCTCCTCGTCCAGGCCACTGTGAGGGTTTCTGTGAGAACGGCGGGACCTGCCTGGAGACGACGAATGGCACCAAGCAATGTCGCTGTCCCCCGAAGTTCCTCGGCCTCACCTGCAGCCTGGACAAGTGCATGTACTGTGGCCAAGGCAAATGCGATCCTCATCCCACTGACGGAGTGGTCTGCAGGTTCGAATCGTGTTGTCCACTCTTACTTTAGTGTTGCAGTCGTGATGATGGTTTTTCCTAACTGTGTGTGCTGTGTTTGTTTAGGTGTGCTAATGACCGGATACAGTCCACCTGCTATAGCTGCAAGGACTTCTGCATTAACGGCCAGTGTTCCATAGACCAGCGCACCACGCTCCCATATTGCAAGTAAGAACAGCGCACACTCACTCATGTCCACAGCACTGTTGTCTAGGACACTTTTCCTCTTCAGTCTTTGCGCTTTTTCACTTTCATCTCCAGTAGTTTGTAGTTCCAGTTCTCTATTTTTCAGATGTGTGTGTGTGTGTGTGTGTGTGTGTGTGTGTGTGTGTGTGTGTGTGTGTGTACTTGCAGGTGTCCTTCAGGCTGGACTGGCTATCGCTGTGAGCTCACTGCTTCTTCTTCAGGTTCAGGAGACTCCTCAGGCAGTACGTTGTTTTTTTGTTTTGTTTTGTTTAGTTTTTTTTGTGTGTGAGAAACTAAAGCAGTCTCTAAAGCGTTCTCTCTTTGCACAGATGCATTATCTGTGATCATCCCAGTGCTGCTGCTACTGCTCTTGGCATTGCTGCTGGTTGGCGCCATCTTGTGGTACAAGAAGAGAATGCGTGGGTGAGTAGCAGTTCTGGGAGTGTGGACACACAGATGAGGAGAATGGCGCGTGTCTGTCTCTTCCATAAACTCACTCACATACAATCCTCCAACTGTATTTAGTGACCAGACTCGGCTCACATACTCCCCCTGCATTACAGTATTTATATACTCATTAGTCTCAGCTTACTATACACTCACTCACTCACTCACTCCCTCACATTGCTCAGTCACTCTGGTCTCTCATTCATTACCCCATTCACTCACTCACTCACTACATCATCTAGTCACTCTACTTACTTACTCGCTCACTTGCTATTCTTACTCACTCAGTCACTCACTCCACCCACTCCTTAACTGCCACATTCACTCACTCACTCACTCCCTACACACTTTCTCACTACTTCAGCCAGTCACTCTTTTCACTCAATCACTCATTAACTACTCCACTCGCTCACTCACTTACTCACTCACTATCTGATTTACTCACAATTCACTCACTCACTACTTCATCCAGTCATTTTACTTATTCACTTCCTATACTCACTCGCTCAGTACTTCATCCAGTCACTCTGCTCACTCACTCACACTGGTCACTCTCCTCTCTCCTTCACTACTTGCCTCACTCATTTACTCACAATTCTCACTCACTCACTACTTCATCCAGTCTCTCACTCACTCACTCATTTACTCACTACTGCATCCAGTCTCTCACTCACTCACTCACTCACTCACTCACTGCTCAATTCACTCTGTTCTCACTCTTATTCACTCTACTCACCTCCTCACTATAAACACTCATTTAGACTGCTCACTCATTTACTTTACTCATTCACTACTTCACTCACTCTACTCATTTTAGCAGACACTTTTTGTTTGTCTCACCCCTTATCTCAACATGCAATTATTCGTCTCTTTCTCTTCTCCCAGTGTCTGTACAGTATGTCTGTCTTATGACTGTTTGTTTCTCTTGGCTTGACCCTATTGGAGCAAACAGTTCTATATGATTAAGATAACTACGGGTTCTGCACACTGCCTGAAGGCGCTTAAACGGTTCTTTGAATGGTTGTGTGTCATTTTCTAACCAGGTTAAACTTTATTAAGGAGACACATAAAATATTAGATATGAGCCATGAAAGGCCATATCCAAAAGGCTTGTCTTTCTGTCTGTCTTTCGGTCCCTTTCTACCTGTCTGTCTGTCCGTCAGCCTTTTGGTCGTTCTCTGTTTCTCTTTTGATTTGTTTATTGACTCTTATCTATTTATTGATAACTTGTATCTACTTTCCTTTCTTTCTACCCTTCTCTCTCTCTCTCTCTCTCTCTCTCTCTCGTGTGTGTGTGTGTGTGTATGGGTAACTGTGTGTCTCTGTCTCCCAGGTCTTTGAGGCGGGCCAAGCCCAGCTCCAGATGCTTGCGGTAACTCTAACTCTTTAACAGCAGGCCTCCATCCTCCATCCCTCCATCCTCCTTTCTCCCTTCTTCACAGTATACCTGTATCTGTGTGCTTTTCTCCCTCTCCATCTTTCTCTCTCTCTCTCTCTCTCTCTCTGTCTCTGTCCCCCTGTTTCTGTGCCGTGGTGTTCCTGTGCTTCTGCCTAGACGGCGTGTAAGAAGTGTCAGCCAGCTCTGTTGACTGAAGGTTGATTTTCATGGACTGGCTGGATGCAGCTCTGAGCTGTGTTCTGTTTGTCTGTGTCCTTGCTGTACGCTTGTGTAGGGGTGTGTGTGTGTGTGTGTGTCAGCGCGAGTATGTAGTAGTGTCGTGCTCGTGTTCTGTAGCTGAATTGTAGTGGGTCTTGTCCTGTGGATATCCAGCTTTCCGAGCCAGCAGCGTGGACACACCCTCTGGCAGTGTTCGTCTGAAAGCTACTGGATGCTCCTTCAAAGTTTGTGATTGTGTCGTAGATGTTCGTGACTCGCTTGGGTCCAGGCCTCCTCAGCATTATGGAATGTGTATATGCCATACGTAGAGCTCAACTGTTATGTGGGAACGTGTTTATTGAATATAAACTGTGTGTGTGTGTCTGCAGTGCGAAGGGATTCCAGCACCAGAGGATGACGAACGGCGCGATGAATGTAGAAATCGGGAACCCTGCGTACAAGATCTACGAGGGCGAACCTGATGATGATGCCGGAGAGCTGCTAGACTCCGACTTCACTCTGGACCCAGACAAGGTGATCATCACGTTTACGTATATATATATATATGTTACTAGATGTGCCGACGACTTCATTCGCGTTGAATTTTATCGCACACTCATAAGCTCGTACTCAAATGTACAGCGCCATCTGCTGAATTTTGGAATGAACTAAAATTTTGACGTGTTACCGTTAAGGTGCAAGATCACGTTTATAATATATAAGCACATACTAAAAAAATTTACAGCGCCACCTGTTGAATTTTAAGATAATGTGCATTTTTTTTTTAAATGATATAAGTGCGTTTTCTATTTAAATTTAAAATTAGGATATCTTTTTTTCCCGGGGCCTGATTGCAATGAAACAAAGCCTCTATGTTACCTCAAGCTCGGCCAAATACATCTGTGAAAACCCCATTAAAATTCGTTCTGTAGTTTTTACGTGATGCGTGCACAAACAAACAGACGGACAAAAATTCCAAAAAACATCTTGATTTGTTCCATTACTCATCATTTTTTATTTATTATTATTTTTTTTTTTTGCAAATGTCGTTTTAAAGCTTTACAGTTTTATTATATGTATAGATAATCATAGTCACTGACAGTAAACCCCCTGTGGCCCTCCCTGACCTTTGACCTTGATTTCGTCCCCTCGTCTCCAGCCCACAAACTTCACCAACCCAGTGTACGCTACGCTCTACATGGGCGCCCACAACAGCCGCAACTCTCTGGCCAGCACGGACGAGAAGAAAGAGCTGCTGTCCGCAGGGGACGAGGACATGGCCGACCTGCTGGCGTAGAGCTCCCGGGACCAAGCTGCGCCCACCTGTCTTGCCCACCCACCTGCGCACCCACAGACCCCCATGCCTTTACAACACCGGATGAAAAGCAACAAGAGAGCGGGAACACTGTACAAAATGTAAAAAAAAAAAAAAAGAAAAAAAAAATGAAGGACTACTTTTGTATGTGATTGCAGTATTATATTTTATTCTTTCGGTCAGAAAAAAAAAAGGAAAACATTTTTCTATGCCTTTTTTTTTTTTTTTTAATTACTCACTTAGCGCCCCTTCCTTAACCCCCCTCCTCCCTCCCCTTTCTCTTTTCTTTTCCCTCCATGTAGCCTCTACCTCTGTGCTAAATGACGACGCAAACAACCGTAACAGCTATGGTAATTTTTTTTTTTTTGTATGAATTGTATAGAAGTCAAGGAAATAGCCAAGATTTATTTTCTTTTGTAAGTGAACTAGTGAGGGAGAGGAAGGGGCGGGCTCAATCCCGAATCCCAATGGTATCTGTTAGTATGTGTATTGGTACTGCTGGAGGAAAGAGGTGTAAGAGTGTGCGTGCGTGTGTGTGTGCGTGCTAATTTGGGCTTATGATTGTCTTACTTGTTGCACAGATTTGATTTTATATCTCTTTACATAACACATTTTAACATGAGTGTGTGACAGATACACGGGAACACACAAGCAGGTGAAGGGACAGCAGGACGTAATGCTTCGAGTGCTTTTAGAGATTCGAGTTACATGAATTTGCATGAATGAATGAAACGTGTTGAAAGTGAAATTACCTATTTTTTTAACGAGAACATTCCAGGGTGTGTATCCGTGGCCTGTGTGTGTGTGTATCTGAGGAAGTGATTCGTTTGAATTAGGGAAGAAGAAAAAAAAAAAAAAAGAGACTGATGAGTGGACAGTGGTGCAGTGTTGCGTGTCTCCCCCTGACGCTGCGTCTTCCAGGAGGTCCGGGACCACGAGGACGGGATGAAACAAGGATCGGATCACTAAAGGGATTTCTTTTAAAGCAGTGCTTTTTCCAGCCCTCTTTAGTCTGATGGGAACTGAAGTGTCTTATTTTTTTTTTTTTTTGCTTTTAATAGCGCAGTGTCTTCTTTTGTTGGTTTTAAAAGCTCTGTAAGTGCGTTCTGCTTTGTGTGTGTGTGTGTGTGTGTGTGTGTGGAGTCTAGAGACTCAGTTGGCCTCCTGCCCAGACTCACTGCCTCGCTGCTACCTGTCAGAAAGTGAACTACTTCTCCACAGACTAATGCATGTAACACACAGGTAACATGTTCACAGTGTTCACTCAGTGTCCACCTTTTGCTTCGTTGTAAGCCATCAATGTACTTTAGTGAGGTCTGATTTTTTATTTTTTTTTTGTTGTTGTTGTTTTTTAATGATCATAAACTGCTCACAGCTACAGCCTTTGCGGTACTCCTGTTCATTTGTTTTAATTGTTTTGTTTTTTTTTTTCTTTTTTTATATATGCAGAATAATTAAACTGCTTTTTATAGTAGAAATGCATGGTGGCTCAGCCCTTCTTTTGGACAGACAGAGTAACGTTTCACTATTTTTTTGCTGGAGAACTTCATAAACTACAGAAAAGTAACATATTGTTATAATTCTGAAATAAAATCAGTGTGTACAGAAAAGAGATGTGGCTTCTGGTTCTGCATCTGAGAAGATAATGATGATTAAAGGTGCAGTTTGGAATGTATGAATTATATTCTAGAGTTTTAAATACTCCTGGGGGGGGGAAATATGAGTTGAAATATTAATACACAGGAGGACTGCAAATTTGTTTCAAGTTTACGTTTCTGTATTTCTACTGAGGAAATAAAAGACAAGTCATGAAGTAGTAGAAATGAAATACAGTACTAATGAAATATGAGAAATAATCACATGAAACAATGCAAGTGTTTGTTTTTTTTTTGTTTGTTTTTTTGCATAGAGCAAAGTTTAATTAGTGCTCATTATAAGTTCATGATGTATTTAATTTCTTTGAACTGATCAATGTTATTAGTGTTAAATACAATGACTGTTCAAGTCAAACTGGGACTTCTGATGAAATTTCTTGTTAAAAAAGCTGACTGAAAATCTGACATTTGCAGAAGACTTCAAGCTATTTAATTCAATTTTATTTATATATAATTTTATTAAAAATAGTCATTGTCTCGAAGATTATGGAAATGTGTAGGAGACAGTATAAATGTATAGATCATAGTGATCTGATTGTCCCTGATGAGCAAGCCAAGGGCGACGGTGACGGTGGCAAGAAAAACTCCCTGAGATGGTAATAGGAAGAAACCTTGAGAGGAACCAGACTCAACAGGGAAGCCATCCTCATTTGGGTGGAACAGAGAGCAGGAATTGATCTGCATTTATACTGTGTGTTAGGTGGCAGGCAGTTCAGCTATAACAGTTGATGTTAATATGGAGTCAATAGAATAGGATAACAGAAATCTGTTTTTGCTGACATACTATGTTAGGCAGCTGGAAGTTCAACATAACCAAAGAAGTTAACATGGAGTCCAGTTCAGTTCGGCACCAGGACGAGTCAGACACACAAGGACAGTAAGTGGTGATGAGACTCTTGGCTGCCGTAAAACGTTTGAACAGTGCAAACGTTTTTCAGAAGCCCATACATCCGTGAATGATGATCCTGGCTGAGAAACCGCTGCAGTCTATGCTGTGAACATTGATCTTTTAAAATTGACTGATAACTTGTCAACTAACTGCAGAAGAGGCTGGGAGTTCCTGGGAGGCCAGCGTTTCAGACGTGAAGCAGTCTAATCATGGCTCTGAACATACTGAGAACTTTCTATTTTGATGGGGTTCAAGCATTAGTGAAACACTGGGATAAGTGCATTAGTGTAGCGGGGGATTATACAGAGAAATAAAGGGAGTTTTTACGTTGTTGTCTGTTATAATGGACAATTAAAACTTGAATGCCCCTGGTTTGAAATGTGTGAACAGTGTAGCCTTAACCTGCAGTTAGTCTCTGGGGCTGGAGGGTTTTGTAGGTCCTGTAATGAGCCTCATAATAATAAAAAAATGTCTAACACCTGTGTGAGGCAAAATGCATGAGTTTCTGTTTGGAGATACAACAGTGACTTGGCCCTCTGCGAGCCAGAAAACACTAACAGATCACCAAATTAATTAAGCATAGACACAAAGTAAGTCTTAATTACTTTTAATAACACCAAAGTGCACCGTTATCATGGAAGATTATATATTTTGTATATATTTTCATCTTTTCTCGTAATAAAATGTTTTACATTTTAACAAGTTATTTTCACAGTCGTAAAAACGTTAAAATATCTTGAAACAGCATTATATTTTTATTTTATAATGACTTACTTTTAACTTATTTTAACGTTATAACGTGATCTTATGTTCTTTTGATTTTTATTTTGTGAAATAACACGGAAAGATCACTTTATAACATGGAAATAATGAAGTAACGTAATCATAACATGAAGACGCTGTTTCAACATTTCACATCGAATGCAAGAATATGTTGTTAAACCATAAAAATGTGAATCAGATTATTTATTTATTTATTATTAATTTCTTTCTTTTACAAAAATGACTCTTCCATGGCAACAGTGTGCTCTGGTGCTATTTCAAGTGATTAGACTGACTTTTGTATTTATCCTCAAGTGATCTGGTTTTAAGTATCATAATGTAATGTTAAAAAATATCTTGGTAAAACTTAAAAAAAATAAAATAAAATCTTATGCATCTTGCTCAGATATAAGCCTGAGCATTATAGCAGCCACGTTTTTCGTGAACTGATTTACATGCAATTCTTCTTACATCCACCAGGGGTTGTAATAATCTCCATTTTCATGTGTGAATTAGATAAAGTACACTCACAGTCAGGAACATCTGGCTTTTATTTGTGCTTCCTTTGACAAATGGAAATGGCTAAAGCTGATACAGTGATGGATTTCTTAAAAGAGATGTCATGCCTATACATTCAGCACTTGCGCCTTTGTACACGATCAAACAAAAACAAAACATTTAAATATTTAAGAGACCCCCAGTAAGGTCTAGTGTTGCTCGTGTTTCGGTCATGCCTCTAAACGGCAGTATGTAGTGTATTAGTTCTGAACAATCTCCCAATGTCATTCTACTAGCTAGTGCAAAAAAGAAGGCTCGCAAATGATACAGAATCCCAAATGAAATCCCAGAATGATGGCTTTTAACATTTCCAAATACATCATAATCCTTCATTTCTTTGGCACGATGAGGCAGGTGAAGGCAGGGGTGCCAATAATTCTAGCAAGAAAAAATTCTAACAAAAAAATCAACAAACAAAACGGTAGAAGAATTTTATTCAGGCTTGTCTTGTTGGATAGTGCTCAAAAATTGTAAATACTACACCTTAACTATAAATGTTGGCACCCCTGCAGTATGTTTATATTTATTTATTTATTTATTTATTTTACAAAAATAACACCTGGGCGTGTAACCTGAAGCACATTAGTGCTTTTCTAAAGCATAAAAACCAGTATATACAGTCAGATAAAAATGATGTTAGCTTAGTATTAACTGCGGAAGGCACATAATTGCCTTTTAAAATAACACGAGTCCCGAACAGACAGGCTTTCTCTCTTTGAAATCCACAATCCGACGAGCTGCACTTTCGCATAATTTACAATATTTCAATGAATGTTATACAAAAAAAATAGGAATCAGTACAAAAAGAAAGCAAAACGATCAGTACAAAATTATAAAAATTAAAAGACTGGCAACTGTTTTTTTGGCTAAATATTTAAGCAAATAATACTGTCTCGATTTTTAAAACAAAACAAAAAAAGGCACTTGTTTAACAAAGACGTTTCGGTCTGTCGAGTCGAGCTCGAACCAACTTCTGGTAATAATCATGCTGTTGTAATTATCTAAGGAATTGTGTGTACATGGTGTGGGTCGTTCAGTATCTCTTCATCAGTCAGTCTTGTTTATAGATTGCACATGTGAAGGGGCCCATGTTGTTCTCTCCGTGTGTATCTACATGTCCTCTCGCACACCACTGTCCAGGAAATGTCTCATCCTTTTTCCCCCAACAAGGCCACACAATGATGCTTCGTGTGTGTTTGGATATGTACGTGTGTGTGTTTGTGTGTGGGAGAGTAAAGGAAAGGGTGCGGACTTTTTGTAACCTCTGTGCTTTTGTAGCTTTGTTGAGAGACAGAGAGAGAGAACCAGAGAGTCCGCCCATCCAGAAAGGATTTCCATCAATAAATAAAGGGGTCGCCCACCCGCTTATTAAACGCACAGACAGCCTTTGCTTTGGTCCTGGCCTACGCTCCGTCACTGTGAGGTGCGGGGAGATAAGCGCAGGGTGGGCAGGGGTCAGGGAGGGTCTTTAGGGTCGCTTCCACCCGTTTCGGATCACCGCGTCAGCTCGCAGGAACGGCTGGCTTCGGAGATCTGCGGGTGGGGAAGAGGGACAGTTAGAGCAGGGAACACTCCGGTTAACAGGGAGCACCACATTGTCACAAAAAAAAGAAGAAGAAGGAAAAACTATATGAACCTTGGATTGATTCATCACTATAATTTGACTATAATTCTTTAGAATGTGATATGCAGCTATATAATCACTATTCAGTCTTATTATAGCTTCGAGTTTATTCTGCTTTTCGGCACGAACATATAGTTACTAGACTGTAATATTATGTCCAAGATTGTGCACATTAAACTCATCACAAGTATTATAATTCTTACTATGTATTGTATAACAGCTTTTATGTTTAAGCCTAATATATCATGCATATGCATGAATGCCCTCCTTACATTATCATTTCTATTCTAACAACTGTAGGTGAAATGGTGACGCTTTCTATGACAAGATATTTATGGAAGAAATCTCAAGCACTAAGCCTTGCACTCCTGGAGAACATTATAACCTGCAGTTTTTTGGTTTTTTTTTTTGTCTTATATTAACTTCAAGAAAAATGTGGAAAGAGAACCTCGTAGAAGGATGAATATCTATACAGGGTTCCTGAAATGGTTGAGTGGCGACTGGACCAAACGAAACAAAGAGGCTTCAGCGATCATTAACCCCGTGATGGACTCGTCTCTCTGGCGTCTTCCTGATAGTATAGCAGGGTGCTGCACTCAATAACGAGAGCACTGGTGAACATATGTCAGTTCATTACACTGTTCAACAATCATCATAACTGATAGCTGTTGATATGGCTTCTAAAAATGTTAATTATTTATTTTTTAAAATCTATAGTATAACACTTTGGGATGCACTATTATATGGCTTCGAATAAACATTAATCTTTAGAAGCCATTTAAAATTCTTCAGAGCCAAAATGTATCCCTTTTGATAACCAAACCAGGGAAACTCCACTCTGTAGCCACCTGATTAACTGAAGCTGTGGGTACAAGAAAGTAGAGCTAACTACATTCTGAAAAATGAATGAATAAATTTGACACAGATTAGGAAATACTTGAAATGAAACGTTGAAATAATCTCTTATATTTCGCAGTTCATTTCACAAACTGCTTGTCGGCATCCAAGTCCATTCACTGTGAGCACTTTCGTATCGCGAGCCCTCTCGGTATTGAACGCAGCCCCGCTGTACTATCATGCGCGCTCCTGTACTTTTGTGCTGTTCAGGATGTCACAATAGAACAGAGTATGTAATAGGATTAATGATTGCTGCATGCCTTTTTTTATTATTTGTGGGGGACGGTCTCCATTGGCGACTAGTCGTGAAATAAAAACATTAGCCATACTGAAGACTCTTTCAATTGTCATCTGGAGCCCTGTGTTATTGGAAAACTATCAACTCAATACTCGGTTGTGTTGTATTCCTTACTTAGTGTAGCTTTGGGGTGCTTTTCACATACATTGTAACTAATCTTCATTTTCTATCCTATATCTTTTTCTAAACTGAGTTCTGAAGCTATTAGCTTTTAGGGAAAATCTCTTTTCTCAGCATGAAGATTCTACCGGATAACAAATGAAAACATCTGTAGCCAGTACAAAAATACACAGCATTAAACCCATACTCCATGTAGCATGTCCAAGTGATCAGCAACTTCTTTCAGACTTTTTAAGAGTGAAAATGAATCAAGATGAACATCTCAATGATTACAATTTTTAAAATCCTTTTTTTTTTTCAATTAAAGTCATGTGCAGAACTTGCTGAACACCAGGACTTTGCATGCAAGCCATAATCATAAGCAGTAATACGCAGCAGACATGGCAGACGCGTTAGTGTTGCATGCAACAGGGACAGACGTGACCAGCTTAGCGTTTATTTCTGTAAAAGGAAAAAAAAAAAAGCAGTTGTAATGCTATCAATTTTAAAATTGTTCATTGGACCTCATCAGGGTTTCTATTTCTGGTGAAAATCATATCTTAACTTTAAAAAAACACACATTAAAACCAGTGTGTGTGCTTTACAATTCCAGAGCAATATATGAGCGACGTACAAAGCAACCAATTCCACAAAATATTCAAGCATTTAAAAAAATATATATAAATAGCGGGCCTTCCAAACATTAGGCACATTTAACCAGCGGCAAAGCATTTCTGCCTTATGAAGCCGGATCATGTGCTGCCCTTCTTACCCTCCATTTAGTAAAGGCCCGCATTTACTCAGCTCGGTCCTCTGTTCTGTTGGAAATGTAGGAGGAAATCATTAGTGAAGTGGGGATGAAAGATAAAGAAAATAATATTAGCATGTTAGGAAAAGTGAAACTGTATGGACCGCTGCATAAGCCAAACCTCAGTGGGTAACACGACACAACTGACTGTTGCACTAGAGATCTGATTATGTGATTTGTACTTCATTATTAACGGGATAGTAAATTTTTTTCAAGTCTGTCTTAAATCAATATTTATGTGTATATCAGTACATTACACTATTATAGGTCTTGGTCATTGTAAGTTTTCACCGACCATGAAGTTTGTCACCCAGAATGTACTACTGTACAGTATGTAAAAAATTTGGGCCAAATTCCACAACCCTCGTTCCATGCAAAAATGCATTCTAAAGTTTAGACGAGACTCATATAAAGCTTCTGCAACCTCACTGACTTAAAACGAGTTGGTATATTTTGTACATATTTAACTCGATTAACCTCAGTGTTGAGACTTTAACGATTAACCTAAGCTTCAGCTGAACTTTGGAATGCATTTTTGCATGGAACGAGGGTTGTGTAATCTGGCCACAATTTACTTACTGATTTACTTATACTGTACGTACCTCAAATTTTTTTTTTCGACAGATAAAAAAAAAAATCTAAACTATCCCTTTATACTCAGGACCAAGATATAAAAATACTACTGGCTATTCATGAAAATATTTATAAATGAAAACAAGTTCATTCAGTGTTTTTGAGGATAAATACAGTGCTTCAGTCTGTTTGCCAGAGTCCCCCATGGAAAGGCTTTGCAGGTCCGATACATTAACAGGCACATCCCAGTTTCCATTCTCATGTACTCTCATTCAATCGTCTAGCTATGTTTCCATCCCAATGTTTCACAAACTTGGATTTTCCTTAGAGGATCGTGACAATGATGGGTGACAAACATATTCTGTATTTATTTAGCGCACCAAAATTGGTCTGTATAAAGATGTATGAAATTATCGAAACTGTAAATGACATTAGTTTTTCCAAGGTACTTATAAACTCCATGTGTGTTGTCAACCACAATTAACCAAAAGTGCTACTGAAGAATGTACGTATGGACCAGGCAACTTGTATTGCATCTACTCTACCTACTGTAGTCCACTATGTGCTGCTCCAGCTAAGTGGAATGGTTTGTTCATATTAATTTGCATTGGAACCAAAGGATGGAAAGCCTAGTTCAGAGGGATGACCTAGGATCAGTTTGTCAACCATATAACTGATCCCAGATCAACACCTTATCATCTCGTACATCTCAAAGATTAGTAAAGAAGTGCTTGCTGGTGCTCTGTGGAGAAACACGAGGTTCATGCATGTGTCCAGTGGCATGCAGGTTTTTAAGAAAGAAAAAAAAAATGAACTAAACAACCTTATAAATTAGGGACAGATTTTGAGAGGGAGCTTAGGAAGGGGCTAGCAGTTGGACTCGTCGTACAGGTTGGTGTCACAGAAGAAGCGCGAGCCCCGCTTGGCTGTGCGCGCTGTAAACGGCACACTCTTCAACGCTGATGGGAGGGAAGGAACAATGTTAGAGCTGACTGATGACTGTGTGCTCCTAAAGCGAGCCAGATCTTCTCCTTGTACAAAAACATTTCCTGTTCGATTGTATACATTGTATTGTTTGTTACACCTCAATAATATGTTTGTACCAGGAATTATGAACTAGTTAAGCATAACCTTACAGTATATGAGGGCTGTACCGAAAGTAACGCCAAAGTAGGTATAACTTTTTTTTTTTTAAATGGTCTCCTTCATAACCGATGCATTTGTGCCATTATCGAATTGTCTTTCCCCTTTGTCACAGTTGATGGTCTCAGTGTTTATGGAGGTAACAGCAATATGCACAGATGGTTGGAGAAGTTTAAAGAAGGGGAAACTAGCATAGAAGACAGACCACGCAGAAGGAGACCATCAACTGTGACAAAAAGTGTGCAAATGCATCACTTGTGATGGAAACTATGTTGAGTTTATCTTTGTATAGAGGAAGAGTTACTCTACCAATATGAGCAATTTGACCCACCTATGTGGGTTATGCCCACTTTTGCACTACTTTCGATACAAGTGCTAACAGGAACGAACATTATTGGCGTATTGGTGATTTTCTACAACAAGAGCATTTCTGGGGCAGAACAGAAATAAAACATTTCGGGATGTGATGTTATTAGATAATATTCTATTTCATGGTGGTAAGAACAGTTCTGCTTCATGTCAGGTACCACACAGCTGATTAGCCCACTATAACAGCATGCACTGAGTGTATTATTCCTTGTGACCAGCACTGCATCCAGTGGCAGGCGAGAAACCTAGCACTGAGCCGCGAATGCCCCTTTTAAGTAAACTGAATAGCTGATTGTTTTTCAAGGGGAGATCTAGACTTAGCCTCGTTTTAAACAGAAATTCGCACTGAAAGTGGTGTTTATGGTGATTATTTCAACTGAACACTTGATTCCAAAATGGAGCGGCAACTAGCTAATGACTCAGCATAAATGTTCAACTAGCTAGAGTGTTAAAAAAATAATAAAACACTGCCATCGGAACGAGCATGGGTTTTGCCATATTCAGAAATACCATTGTGACTCAGCCTTAGTCTAATTTGTGTCTTGCGGAAACAAGCTTTGCGTTTAGTAAACCTTTAAATCCTAATAAGCGTTAACAAGAGACAAAGATGAAACATTTAGTCTGGTTAAGACTAAACCAAAGCATTAGATAAGATTAATTCTTTCATTTGGATCACAGTGACAGGAGAGGTCTATCCTGAACTATTTTCGTGCCTTAGTTTGTTCCCTGAGGACGGATTTATTCAAAATCCCAGCGTATCCGCGTGGCTACTGTTCGCTTGGCTGAAGAGGACAATGTGTCGCGTAACATATGGTGCACTGTTGTTGTGACGAGCCCAGCACCACCACGGTGATCCTGGAACTGGGAATGATGGGCTTTGTTGCCCAACGTCTCCCACCTGTGATGATGTCCTCGATGGCACCGTCTTTGCCCTCGTAGACCGGACGGTGGTCTTTGGCCTGACGCCGTCTCAACTCGGCGATCAGCTCGTGCTGTTGCTGCCTCTTCTTCTGAGCTTGCACCTGTAGGGAAAAGACGATACTCATTCCAGACAGCGTCTGTCACTATGACTCACCAGCCACTTTATTAGGAACATGTGTTCTTTCATGTGATTGGTCAACAATGTGGCAGCAGTGTAATCATGCCTGTACAAATCAAGAGCTTCGGGATTGTTTCACATTGCATACAACGATTGCAAAAATGTAATCTAAGTGATTTGCAATGTAGAAACTTGTGGTGATGAAAATCATAACATAATTATAAGATAACGAAAACAAAGTCCTACTTTGCAGGCCACAAGGTTGGTTCTGCAAAAGCCGGAAGCATAATGAGAACTATTATCTCAAAAAGATCTTACAGAAGAAAAAAAAGAAACGTCTGGCCTAATGGTTTCACTAAGAAAGGAGAAAAAAAGAAGCAGAAGCTCACTTGTGTTGAACCCCGTTTGTTTACTTGTGTGTGTGTGTGTGACCTTGATGGAAACCTGCCATACCTTGGGGTCATGCTGTTTGGCCTCCTGAGCAAGCAGTTTCTCTCTCATAGCTTCCTCCTGTTTCTTCCTCTGTTCGTTTTCCTCAACTGCATCCTGAAAATGACACACACACAAACAAACATGCACAAACATCGTTACAGATGTCCAGCTTTAATGGTTATACATGTCCTAACAGTCTGAGCGGATATTCCAAGAAAGAAAATCTCAGCATTGTAAATGTACTTCTAATTATGTACAAACACACACACATGCACACACACACAAAACAGATCCTGAGGCTGCCCGCTTCCTCATGCAGGTCCATAAATCCACGTGAAGGACAATGTGAGGAACAGGCGTGTGTATGAGTGTGTGTCCGGGTCAGAGCGGGGAGTGCTCAAGCCCAGTCTAAACACAGGCAGTGCTCTTTTAACTAAATGCAGCTGCATCTTCCTGTTATTCATCCATCATTCTCCTCCCCTCCCCCTCACAACCTGCTCTCGTCCTTCTGCGCTACACTATGGAGTGAAGAGTCCTGATTTAACCATTTAAACTCCCAGGAGATAGTAAGTACAGTACACAGGAATTCTATTATCTGCACTGTACCGACTGAATAAGTCGTCTGCCATCCCATGCCATGCTGTTGCATGAATAACAGGATTTCTAATTCTGTTTTTATGATGTGTTTCATCGTCTCGCAGGTGTTTCCTCATTCCTGATCGGTCATATAATGATACACTAATACGTCATGTATATACAGTAAGTGGAGGTGCTGTGTGTGTTTGAGTCAGAAATGAAGCTGAACGTACTTTGTAAGCTTTGATGAAGCGGACGAACACCGGGAAGAACACTGACGGAGGAGTTGTCTTGGGACTCTCGCCAAAGTACATCACCACAGTGTTGAAAGCCTCCTGTAAGAGCATTCACACAAAGATGAGAATACAAAATACTTTTATAATTAACAATTACAGTGAATACGGTTTTACTCTTATAATACCATCAATCAACCATAACATTATGACCATTTGCCTAAATAATTGAGTAGGTCCCCCTTTGCCACGCAACAGCCCTGACCTGGTGATGTATGGACTCAACTAGATCTCTGAAGCTAAGCAGTGGTATCTGGAACCAACTGTCTGTAGCAAATGTGATAAGTTGTGAGTTGGGCCATCCATGGATCAGACTTGTTTTTCCAGCACATCCCACAGATACTTGATTTATATTAAGATCTGAAGAACTTTCAAGCCAAGTTAACACCTTGAACTCATTGTTGTGTTCCTCTACCTAATCATTCACTCACTCACTCATCAGCTATACCTGTATTCCGGGTCATGGAGGGCCTGGATCCTATCCCAGGAGACTTAGGGCACGAGGCGGGGGTACACCCTGAACAGGTTTCCAATCCATCGCAGGGCACACACACTGACTCACACACTCATTCACACACTACAGGCAATTTGGGAACGCCAATTAGCCTAATCTGCAGGTCTTTGGCCTGTGGGAGGAAACCCACAAAGCACGGGGGGGGGGAAACATGCAAACTCCATGCACACAGAGACGGGAATCGAACCCAGACCCTGGAGGTGCAAGGTGACAGTGATAACCACTACACCACTGTGCCGCCCCCTCTACCTATTGTTGAACCATTTTTGCAGTTTGTCAGGGTGCATTATACTGCTGAAAGAGATCGCTGCTATCAAGGTACAGTATATTGTTTCCATGAAGGGTCAGCAGTAATGTTTACAAAGGTGGTATGTATCAAAGTAACTTCCACACGAATGGCAGGACCCGAGGTTTCTCCAGACCACCTTCTTCCATTGCTTCGCGGTCCAGTTCTGATGCGCCCATTGTAGGTGCTTTTGGTGGTGGACACGAATCAGCATGGCCATCCTGACCGGTCTGCGGCTACACAGCCACATATGCAGCAAACTGACATCAGCATTAACTTCTTCAGGAATTTGAACTACAGTAGTGCTTCTATTGGATAGGCTTACAGGGGCCAGCCATCGCTCCAATGTTCATCAGTGAGTCTTGGCCACCCATGACCCTGTCAACGGTTCAACAATTTGGTACTGTATGTCCTGATCACTGCAGACTAGGAACATTCCATAAGAGCTGCAGTTTTAGAGTTGCCCTGACCCTGTCATCCAACTATCACAATTTGGCCCTTGGCAAAGTCGGTCAAATCCTTACACTTGGCCATTTTTGTTGCTTCCAACACATAATTTGACTAACATATCCTACCCACTCCCTGGTGCCATTGTAACACTTCACCTCTCAGTGCTTATACAGTAATGTTATGGTTGATCAGTGTATGCCTATGCATGGTTCTCCAAAGGACTGTGTGTGTTACCTCAGCGGTCTTGGCATCTTTCTGCAGCTTGTCCAGTTGCGGGTCGCTGGCCTGCAGGAAGCCCTTGAGGACAGCGTGGTCATGCAGACTGCACTCTCTTCTGATTAACTCCATTCCTTTTCCGAGCTCCCTCACATCCAGCAGCACATTCTCCAAAGACACTGCACAAACACACACACACAAGCATGTGTAACATAATCACAGCCAAGAAACATTGACTTGAGTCAGACTAAACAGTTGCTCACATCAACTCACAGGAAAAGTGTACAGTGCTAAAAGTTCATTCTAAAGCTAAGGGCATCATCC
Organism: Clarias laeviceps; assembly: GCA_030014305.1. Classification (NCBI taxonomy): domain Eukaryota; kingdom Metazoa; phylum Chordata; class Actinopteri; order Siluriformes; family Clariidae; genus Clarias; species Clarias laeviceps. Next base: position 20,120,077 of record JAQMYJ010000015.1, on the reverse strand, counting down.
CATGAGTCAGTGTTGAATGACGAACGATATCCGACTCCTCATGCATTCAGTTTTACCTGCTGCGGCTTTGTCGACAAAGTGCAACTCGTTGTAGAAGTTAGCTAGCTCTGGATATTTCTCCTTCACTATCAGAGCGATGTAGTGAAGTAACGTCATCTTGCGGTCAGTAGACTTCGTGTCCAGCAGCTGGAACAATGCAAACAAAAGACAGTTCAGGAATTTGCACAGATTAAGCGTCTACTGTACAGTACTTTGTATTAACGCAGTGTAACAATCTATCATATGTCCCGTACCAGATCCAAACTCTGAAGCTTGAATCCATAGACCGAGCCTCGTTTACTGCTGTTCATGTAGTTCCCCAAGGCCAAAATAATCTGTATATAGAGAAGGGAGAGAAAAATGATATTGTAATATACAGTGTCATGACAAATTTAGGCTAGGATATTCTAGTTTTGGTAAAGAGTTTAGTACATGGCAGAAATATGGCATCTCCTACCTCCAGCATTCTTTTCAGCTTTGGAGAAGACTTCACAGAGGCCGAGGCAGCAATGATAGCGTTGAGTTGCTGTGAAAATAAAAATGTTGATATCCACTGATTATTTTTAGTACATTTTATTAGAAGTTTTATAGTAGTTTTAGTTGTAGTAGTATTAGTAGCAATATTGGTAGTGGTGTTAGTATGAGATTAGTAAAAAATAGTGGGTGAAGAAATAAAAGTATTACTAGAAGTAGTAGTCAGACCAGAAGTAATGGTAGTAGGAGGACATGGAGGAAAAGGAGTAGATATAGCAGTTGTAATAGGGATGTTAGAATATGTGCAGATTAATAGAAATGGTATTAGTATTATTAGTAGTATTACTAGTATTAGTAGTAGAAAGAAAGTTGAAAATGATCATGAATGTTAGTTTCATAATAGTAGTGTTAGTCTTAGTAACAGTAGTAGCAGGAGTAGTAGTAAGTGCAGCAGGAAGACATCATTAGTACATGTAGCAGCATTAACAGCAGTAGTGGTAGTACAGTAATAATACAGTAGGAGGATCAGGATTAAAGTAATAGAGGCAGCAGCATTATCAGGAGTAGCAGTAGTATTATTACAGCGGAACATCAGCATAGAAATGCCCCGCCTCACAAATCTTTGCCTTAAGAACTGAAATATTACAAGAAATCTGCCACGGCGTACGAAGCGTTTATTGCACGTACGTTCATTAGCCGTTCAAAACTTAGTTTTACGTCAGTGGAAAGCCAAGTGAAGCGAGTTAACTTTTTTTTTTTGCGTTTTTTTTTTTTTTTTTTTTTTTTTACATTTTGTTGAAGATTTTGTAAAGACATAGCACCATGAAACGCAAGAAAGTTAGCAAGGACAGTAGCAAGAAGAAAAAGGAGCCACTTTCAGTTTTGTTTTTAAAGCAGCCGGTGCAAGGTGGAATCATAGATAAGGTTAATTGAGGTTTAATGTCTATTTATTTCCGATTTTACTTTGTTTACATGCCATTTCTCAATGTTTCGATTGTTTTTATACGCAAATACATGATTATAGTGTTTGGAATTGGTGAAATTGGTAAGATGTTTGGGTGGCTGGAATGAATTATCTGTATTTACATCATTTTTTATGTGAAAATAATTTTCCTGAATCAACTTTTTGCCTTAGAAATCTGCCTCTGGAACAGATTAAATTCATATCAATGTATCATATTATTATTATTATTATAATTATTATTAATACTATTATTATAAGTGACATTTTTACTGGTGGTGGAAGTTCTAACGGTAGTAGCAGAATAAGCAGGAACATGAGCAGTAGTAGTGTTAGCAACAGTATCTGTAGTAGTAAAAGTAGAAATAACAGTTGTAGTACTGTAGTTGTAGTAGAAGAAATGAGTTGTATCCGTGTTAGTAGAACTGCTAGAAATAGAAACAGATAATTAAAGCCTCATTACTAAGCTGTCTCACCGGGGTCAACATGCCCATGCTGTCGCTGAAGTTCCCGACAAATGTGATGATGCTCATCCTCTGCGTGAGGCGCTCGATCTTGCTGAAGAGGAGCATGAAGCGATCTTCCTCAGCCAGCTGCTCCAGAGGTCGCCGTTCCTTCTCGTACTGACGCAGCAGCTTGTTCTCTGCCTCCGTCGGCAGGAAGCGCATGAGACACTCCACAAAGTCCACCGGCAGGGCCTTGAGATCAAACCTGCAATCATGCACACATTCACATATCAGTTCCTCTGACTTAAGGGTGTAATCCAGGAAGAAGATAAAAGCTGGAACCTGGCATCATTTCAAAGTACACTCGGCCAAGAAGACGCCATTATTAAGACGGATTGCGGCAACATTAATGGAAAACAAATCAAATTTCTTGTTACATGTTACAGATGATGTTTGTCAGATGGTAAGCGTGGGCGTCACATGAATGTTTTCTTCACTCGTATAATTTACCCGCTGTAGTTCATATTAATTACATTATACTGACTTTTGTTCATTTAATATTGTTTATTTTTGTTATTTGAGTGGTACAGGAAAATTTGTGAAATTTAATTATTCTAATGATAAGATTCTGGGGTTTATTTGTTTTAATTACTGACTCTTTAACTTTTTGTTACATACCCCAACATATTAGTGGAAAAAGCATTACTGACTGTTAGAACCGGTTTTATATTAAATTACAAAGTTTATCACACAGAGTGGTGATAAAAAAACTTGCACATCCTCTCACTGTAAACATGGTATGTGTGGGTCTGTCAGCGCTGTACGTTTGAGTTAAATGTCTCTGTTAGTTACATTTCTCCTTGCAACTGCCTCGTCAATGTGTTGATTTCACTTACAGCTGTGTGCTCCTGTTTACATGATTATTATAATATTTCCCATTATTGAGAATAAAACGAGCAGGAGAAGGTTACTCACGTCTGGATGGCTCTACAGATCTCCTCCGTGCTCTTGTTGGCCTTGCGTAGAGTGATGGCCAGGTTTTTGGAGCGATTAGCATCAAGCAGCTGAACTTTGTTTATGGCCTTGCTGGAGGTTTTACTCTTTGTACAGGACACATCGACCACAGGACCCTGTGCTTTAGTCTTAAAGAGCTCCTCAAACTTCTCCAGCTCCAGCTCCTAGACATAAAACAATACAAATAACAATGCATCAGAGTAAATCTGCATCTATGGGGCATCCACACATTATGAGACATAATCTGAGATGTTACAGGGTGAACAAATTCCTTCGAAAATTCATTGTTTTGCGGGTCTCATTTTATGACATGTTCCAACCAACAACCAGGCTCTGTTTGCTCCACCCGCATAACTGTTTGAATTAACCAGGGTTTAGGTGGAGTCAACTCCGGCCAAGAGGGCGCCAACCAGAGCTCCTACAGTTGAGCTTCAAAACCGTTCTTCAGAAAACCTATGGGTTTGCCCAGATCTTTTTATACAGTCTATGAAGTTAAAATTATCGGGAGCTAATCATGTGTATTATTTTCCTTTGAAGTAAAACAACTTTATTGACATAAACACAAGGGCACTGCATGTCATGTGGGCAATATAGTTATAGAGCAGTTATAGTTTTGTATATCAATGTGCAGTTTTGTCCCTGTTTGCAGATCTCTTCATATTTCTGATTATGCTCTGATCCATATCACCCAAATGAGGATGGGTTCCCGGTTGAGTCTGATTTCTCTCCAGGTTTCTTCCTAGTGCCATCTCATGGAGTTTCCTTGCCATCATCACCCTCGGCTTGATCTTCAGCGACAAACTGATCATTTTGATTTATTCATATTTACTCATACATATTTACATATATACTTATTTCAAACCCATTTCCATAATTTTCCTTTTGATTCTGTAAAGCTACTTTGCCACAATGACCATTGTTAAAAATACTATAAAATTAAAATTGAATTCAATCCAGTACAACTCAAAGACAAAGCATAGCCTCACCTCAAGCACTCGCTCATCATCGATCTCGTTGAAGACAGTGCCATTGATCTGGTTGGGCTTCAGAGCAGTCCAGTTGAATACAGGAAGGCGGAACTTGGTCTTTATGGGCTTCTTGATGCGGATGGCTACAAATTTATAGACAATTTATTATTAAAATTTATTATTATTATTGACCCTGCTTGCTTTTCTTCAAGAGGAAGACTTTGGTGTTGTCTATTTACGATGAAGAATTTTCTAAAATTAATGTATTGGCAACCCAAATAACTCAAACTAATCACTATCCACAAAGAGGCTGGATTCTCCCAAAAGACAACGGTGACGGAACCAAAATACATTCCTGTGCATTGGGATTCTCAAAAAGTCTGCATGATAATGTAGTCATATGCTCACCTGATAAACCAACACTGAGGATGACTGAGGGTGAAGCTCCTGGCAGTGGAGGAGCCAAAGGCGGAGGTGGAGGTGGTAGACACGCTGCTATAAAACAGACATCACATTTGAACTCTTCTAAAAGCTTCACATCCACCAGACAGTAAAACATACAACACCATTATCAGCAATGATGCCAGAGATCACTGTGACAAATTTATCCCCAGTACAGCTGTTTCCCTAGCAGAAAGGGTGTGTATGTTTGTATCTGCTCTCCTGCACTGAGAGAAACTCCCTACTTTTCCCTTTCCTGTAACTTCAACTGGCTACAAAATTGTCATGTTTGAAAAGCCCTACTGATTACTGGATCTGAGTTGAATAACTAGAGTTTTTTTTTTTTTTTTCAACTGGTCCAACCGGTTTCCCAAACATTGTTTTGTTTGAATTTGGATTATGCCACAACCATCTGTGATTGTTCTAGAGAGAACATGATGGAAGGGACTCGCCACGACTTGTTTATAAATGATGTATAGAAATGTGTTATATGTGTGTGACATAAACATTCATGAAAGTGTGAGAGTTTATGTTTTGAGTTTTATATAAGGCCCAAGGAAAAGGTACTACACTGGAAGCTTCATCAGTTTCTGACCAGAATCTTAGGTCCAATCCAAAACTCAGGCTTTTGTCTATGTATGTTCTTCCTGTGTCAACATGGGTTCCCTCTGGTTTTTTTTCCAAAACTGAAGATTGGTTGATTGGTTGGGTGAAATGATAGATGCATGGCTGGATGGTTCTATCACTACATTGGATAAAACATCCTCCAAAATCCTAAAAGATCCTGGATTGATATTAGACACAATTGAATCTGTCCAGTTTTCAGAATTGATTTCCCAAATATCAAGTAAATCACCAGCTTCCTCATGTCCCCACTGGATATATTCACTGTTCTTATTGTTGTATTGTTGTTTGGCTCTGTTGCCAACAAAGGGATGACAAACATGTGCATGAAGTGCGTTGGGAAAAACCCACGTGAATTCCGATCTTAAATCCATTCAACACGCCTGCTTCTCGGAAATATATTAAACCTATTGTAGGAGCATATATAAAAAAAGTGGCACATGTGATAGTCTGTAAGGAAGAACGCTGCAGTCAACTGAAATGAATCTAGAATCTTCACAATAACATCTGAAAACCAACAAAAACACCAACTCAACTCATTCTCACTTTCTGCCCTTAGCACTTTGGGATTTTTATATAGCCACTAGCCATTCCATTAGCCATGTACAACCATATTCCTCTGTCACATTACCTGCTGAGGGGAGAGGTGGAGGTGGTGGAGGTGGCGGTGGTGGGGGTGGAGGTGCAGGCGTTTCTACAATAGCAGCAGGTAAACTGACACCCAGGATGGTGCTACCTGAGCTCAGGTCCCCGAGAGGAGCTCCCGTCATATTGTCTATACTTCCTCCTCCTCCTCTTCCTCCTCCTCCACCTCCTCCTCCACCACCACCCAGGGCCTCGATTGCAATGTCTCCGTCAGGCTGCTTCCTCAGGCGGATCGTTCCTTGCTGCTCGAGCTCCAGCAGACGCTTTTCGATGTTTGTGTGCCTCTGGAATGCTGCGTCCTTCTCTTGTATCACACGGCGAAGCGTGCGCACCTGAGAGCTCGTCAATTCATAAGTCTCCTGTATACAGAGGTAGCAGGAGGAAATGATTAAAGAGTGAAATATACAGTATATATAAAGGGAGGTATGTTTGAGTTTTAAAGGGAGAAGTCTGTCATATTTAGAGCCTCTGCCTTGCCCCTGCAAGGTGATCTGCAATGGTGATGAAAACAAGCTTTTCTTTTTCATCGACTGTTTAAACTACATATGCCCTGATGAATGGCCTTTTAATTTACAAATGTATGTGTGAACAGAAGAGCAGGTCATTTCTAAGGCAGAAACGAGGTATTTGCCTAATTAAGAAAGAAGCAAAATCTTTTTCGTTGCAATATTGTGAATCAGAATGATTGATTATGAATATTGAATACAAATTTAACATTATTACTGGTCTAGAAGCACTTTTAAACATTACAGTCTGTAGTGTGCTTTAAAACACATTTTTCTTAGGGAATTTATAATCCCAGATACAAAAACATGACCAAAAGTAAAAGTCTGCTATCTTGCTCACTTGATATATCTACATCTATCCATTATCTATACGGCTTATCCTGTGTGGAGGCGCGGCTAGCTGCAGTCTATCCCAGGAAACTTACAGCACAAGCCTGGGTTCACCATGGATGTAGTGCCAACTCATTGTAGGCCACAGGCACACACACACACTCTCACACACCCAACCGTACACTATGGATAATGCCAGTTACTGCATGTCGTTGGATTGTTGTTGCAAAGTGTAAATACGCAGAGGAAACCCACCAAGCATGGGCAGAACATGGAAACTGGAAAGAAGAACCCTGAAGCCACTTGATATATATTGCTGGATATTTACTTTGTTAAATTGAGATAAATTTGCTTCTTCTATGAGATCTTTTACAAAACTGAAATAAATCCTAATGCCCTACTTGCATGCTGGTTATTTTTACTTTAGTTTGTAGTTTGAAGTTCCATGTAAATCTGTATTAGAAGTCTAATCTGAAGATATCATATTACGTATTAATGGTAAACTAAAATCAGTTTGTGGTAAAAGACCATAGTGCTTGGACCATCCTGCAGACCGCACTTCCTTTGAGATGAATAAATATCTTATCTTATGATTTAACATTAGTAAAATAAATACAAACAGTGAAAGTCTAAAAAAAAAAAAAAACTCATCCTTAATAAATTATCAATACAGATATCAAGACCTAAGTTAAGGAATATATTTTAAAGAATCATTTTCTTCTAACCTATTTTATATAACAACACAAATAGTCCATGTACATTATCTAACAGCGCAGCACTGTATATTACTGCATACTGTCCTGCCTTTTCTAACAACATCCATTTGTAAAGCAGGACAGAAATCCTACAGTCTTACCCGAACAGTTGCAAGATCCTTGTCTTTCTGTAGAAGCTGTTTCTCAAGCTCAGCGACTTTCATCACCGTCTCATTCTCCACTTCCAGAAGCTTCTCTGTCACCTAGTCCATACGGAAGAGCAGAGAAAAGCCAGGGATGAGGCGAAACATAAAGGCAAAAGGGAGCGGGTTATTGATCCTAAAAGTCCGGGCAGCCGTCCCATAACCATTTCACCGCTGATGAGAATAATGATCCTTCTCTCTCTCTCTCTCTCTCTGTATCTCTTCTATCTCTCTGTCATGCTTTCTCTTTCTACTTTAGGGCAATTTAGATACAGGCAGAAAAGCCACTGGGATGACTTTCAGTTTTGAATCAGCCTTGACGGCTTACATCAGGGAATGTGTGGGGATTTTTTTTTAGGGTTTTTCCCCTTCTCCACCACCCCATGACTTCTTTACTGAGAGAGTACAAGATTGTGTCACTATTTGCGTCCCAGAATGTCTCAAGAATGACCTTTGCTATGAAGGTATCTCAAGCCTATAGTGTGGCCTCGCTGCTCAGGCCCAAGATGCACCAACAACCTACTACTCTGTGTACTCAAAACCCACTGAGATTTAATACCTACTGTAGATCTGAAATTAGTGTAAAAATCATAAAGTGTTCGCTAGCATTACGTAGGGTAGAAAAAAAAGGTTAATAGTTGTATTTGAGTCAAATGACAATACAATACTCATATTTTGCAGCCACATTAATGCCCAGTGAATGAAAAAAAATGCAGGACACAGGTATATTGTATTGTATACACAGGACTCATCATCATTTCTCACATGAGACAGCTGGTCCTCCAGTTCCTCCACTTTCTCCAGAGCCACATTCTTCGTCTCTGCATCCTCCAGCAGTCCTCCCACATCGAACACGTTGTCCAAGTATGCCTGGATCTGCACTGACAGCTTGTCGCTCTCTGTGTGTTTAGATTTCTGCCAGGACAGAGACCCCAGGATTATAAATAACATAATTACAATGCACCTGGATTAGAGACAAACTGACCAAATCTATACAAATAATTTAATTGAGCTAAATAATATAGCCAAAGATATATGTGGATTTACTGGTTTGTAGAAACACACTGAATCACGGGTGCCGTATAGGGCTGGGTAGGTAAGGACAATTCCAAGGGTCCATAAGTGACATGGGGCCCTTAACAATGCTATGGAAGATGAAAAGGGCTGGCATTGTCAATGTTCAGGGCCTAGGATATTTCTTTTTCAAGAAGGCCAGAAGGCCTAGCGGTACTCCTGCTGTATGTTGCATGTACCTGTACTGGAATTTGAGTGATTGTTGCACTTGAGCTTTATTGCTATATTGGATAGAATTCCATCTAGTCCATAAACCATGGGATTTCAATAAGGATTAAAATAAAATATACAATTTGATTAAAACAAGATAAATTGTCTCCCCTCAAAATGTTAATTTATTATTAAAATAGGGTAAATGTTAAATTGTGTACTTAATAAAACCAAAACTGTAGAAAATTGGAACATGGGTATTTTTATTACTCCATTTAATAGATGTCCTGTAGATTAAGGTAATTAAAAAACTACATCAGTCTAAGTGGTTGTGTTATAGTTCTCAGTACTTTCTAAGTATATTTTCTAAGTAGCTCTAAGTTTTTTATACCTCAATCTCATCCAAACAAACCTTTTAGTTTCATTTATATGAGGTCACATTAGGGGGAAAATCTAACTGGCTGGTTTATAACCTGCTTGATACAAAAATGGAAATTTAGGGACTTTATTTATTCTTACACACACAGGAAATCTGACTAAAATGACTAAAATGTAATTTTTGTAAAATAGGTGCCCTTTAACAAAACTCTATATTTCCCCAATAGCTGTAGTGTAACTGTGGAATAATGATCATCATATTCTTAAATTAATGTAGGATAGATTAGTGATATTTTTTTGCCAAAAACAAAACATAAAACCTTGTAAGTAAAATGCTCTTAATAACAGAAATAAACACGTTTGTTCAAAATTCTGGAATAGGATCCTGACAACAAAAATCAAGTGGAATGGCAAGGCTATGTATTATGTAAATTAAAAGTAAGAAAGATGTAAAGATGAATATCAGTTATACTTATATTTCAAAGTTTTAATTTATTTTATCTCCAAGAGGTCCTCAAGGTACATAAATTTGGTTGCAAATGTTCAAAATTCATATGATTATTATATTTTCATTAATATGAAAAGCGACTTCTTACCTCTAGGAAATCATCCAGACCCAGTTTAGTGAATTCGTACTGCAGATGCACACGGAAGTTCATGTCCTCTACAGAATGGACCACGATGTTGATGAACTGCATGCAGGCCACCTGGTATAGAAACAGAAACACAACACACAACAGGGACCAAATGAGAAAGACGTAACAAGGGACAGTAAAGCTCAGGATATGGTTCAGCGAAGCGGTTCCCCTACCATGAAATCTATGTTTCCTTCTTCACAGCGGAAGTACTCCATCAGTTTTTCGAATCTGTGCTTTTCTTTGCATACCTTCAGGGTAAAGAAGAAAAAGAAGAAATTTCATTAGTTAGAAATCTGTGCAACAAAACCGAAATATCACCCGCAGTTTAACACATGGGGTCCTAAATTAGCGTCAATGAAGCATAGTTTATTAAGTGGTGGACATATCTGTCTATCATTATGAAAGTTATTTCATTTATTATTTAAAGGGTTTAATCCAAACATACAACTTGGCCCTAATGTGGTATCATTGAAAAGTTCAGGAATAAAAAATGATGTGGTTTAAATAAAAGAAATAGCTGATATATGACAGACTAAACGTTATAGACTAATGACAGCCGTTAGCAAAGAAAACCAGACTTAATTGCCGTTATTCATGGGAAAAGATGAGTTTCAAAGGGCGGAAAATAAGGACTGATTCCAAACATATCCACCAGCACAAAATTATATAGGCTTGTTATTTCTATTATACTTATAAAGAAAAGTTTTCAACATAAAAAAAGAGTTTGTGACATGATCTAGGACTAGAGTCTAAATATTATTTTGTACATAGCACTGCTTTACTTAACACAAAGTCATTTTTCATTCTCAAAAGTATAACAACAAATAGCAAATTGTAGATCATTGTTCAACTCCTGAATGTCAGCTTGTTCTACAGTTCCTGACCTACTTTACTTTGGGTTTGGGTTCTCAACCACACTGAACTTTCTGCCAAGTCTTCTATCTAATCTGACCGAATAATCTATCTAACTATCTACATCCATGGTGGCTTATTGTCTACTGTACATCCAAGCTTAGAGTAGTTATTGTCGCCCTGTACCTCCATGGTCAAGGGACCATGTGCATGGAGTTGCATGTTCTCCCCGTGCTTGGTGGGTTTCCTCCAACATTCCAAAGACCTGCAGATTACATTAATTGGCGTTCCCAAATTGCCCGTTGTGTGTGAGTGCACGCGTGGACGTCCCACCACGGTTGTAAAATGGAAATAAATTCAATGGTAATTACCATTGGCCTCCACGGTACCTAGTTGGACTATAGAGGTTCCTAGACGAATGGATGGATCTACATACAACTACAACATTGATGTCTTTCCCAAAAATGAGAAACCACTGTTTATAATTGACAATAGCCAGATTTGGTCAGATTTCTTGGACACTTTGGGTTATTGGGAGCTGTTGCGTATCTTGCAGCGGTTCCCACATTTTTCTGACCGCTCCAGGGAGAGTGTAGTAATTTCCTGGTTTCCGGCATTTAGCTGACTGGACAAGCAGAACGGGGGTTAAGCAATGCTACAGCACTCAGCTCTCTCCCACCAAACTGCTGATCTTTATCACACGCTGCAGTTGTTTCGTATTCGGTAAGCTTAAAATAGTTTAGCCTGGTGGATTTCACGTGGATACACACACATGTGGAACTTTCCCACCGTTCCTTCTAAACACTCTAAAGATCTGTGTCATTACAGAACATATAGCTTACTGGAACTCCCCTACTGCACACAATAACCCAATCTTATCAACTGTCAACACTCATATCCCTGTCATGCATCCAACACTGTGTACAGTGCTTTAGGATATTACCTCTTTGAAGTTATCAAACGCTGAGAGGATGATCTCATGGCCCCCTCGCACCAGGCACACAGCAGCCAGAAGCTCCAGGACCAGTGCTTTTGTCCTGCACCAAAAAAACAATGACAAGCATGAATGTTTGGCTCCTTCAAGAAAAAAAAGGTCAAAGCAAGATCTACACAATGAATAGGCTTATGTTACAAGTCATATATCAGACTAAACCTTATCCACCTAGCCGCTCTGTCCTTCAGGGAAAAAGCTCTGCTTTGTATCCATTGTTTGAAAACTTTCAAATCATGAGCTGAAGACATCTCCTTAACATCCAGACTAGGTCACCGTTGGGACTCTAAGACATTTTTGTTGGTGAGGATGTCAGCTTTTATGTACTAGAGATATGTGGATATCTAACAGTGACTGGTACAAATTGTGCAATTAATACGACATTAAGACCAGTTTTCTGTAGTTTTGTCGTACGTGCTGCACCCAAATACACTGACTCTAGAGCTCCTAATATTTGTGCGTGGTCTGATTGTGGCCGGACCAAACATGATTTTCTGTATGTTCCCATTCTCATCTGTAGTCTGAATGTTTCACAAAGACATCTCTTTTTGTTTATTCCAACTTTTTTTGGTCCATTCATCTGCGTAGTATTGACCAGTAGTACGCTCACCAGCGCGGCTGTAGGAGTCGAGCAATACGAGCTGATACACAACTGAAGTCATGTTTGAGGTGTGAATAACCTCAGAAATTTCAGCTCACGACATGACCACAGTATGACTTGTAAATGTACTATAAATTACTAACAGCTTCAGAATTTGTAAAGTGTCTTTAGTGGGTTTGGTGTTGACATCAATTTGTACTTTGCTATCATTTTTATTTGAGAAGAAAAATTAACACTACAGCACCAAAATATTTTTGGTATATATAGAGTTATATATTGAAATTGGAACACAAACACACATACTCCTCTGTCAATTTAATCTATGTTGCATATTAAATAGTATGAACAATTACATTTTTAGATAAAAATAAATATAAATAAATAAATAAATGTGTTATTAAAATAAAAAAATTAACACATATTTATATTAAAATTTTCATGACAGTTACACTGTGGATGGTATATCTGTCTGATTTCAGCTTTAACATACAGTATATGGCTATGCAGCCATATGTCATACATAGCCATCATACTGTAGGGAATTTTAATGAAAGTGAAACTTGCAATATTGCAAAAAAGACAAATAATTAATATCAAGTACGTTTAATGTCAAATAAGTTAAAATTGCTGACGGCTATGATAAATGAATCATTGTCACTCACTCATCGTCATCACCGATTTATCCTGTATTCAGGGTCACAGGAACCTGGAGCCTATTGCAGGAGACTTAGGGCACGAGGCAGGGTACACCCTGGACAGGGTGCCAATCCATCGCAGGGCACACACACATACTCATTCACACACTACGGGCAATTTGGGAACACCAATTAGCCTAACCTGCATATCTTTGGACTGTGGGAGGAAACCAGAGTACCCGGAGGACACCCACCCTGGAGGTGCAAGGCGACAGTGCTAACCACTACACCACCGTGCTCTGATCTGTGAGAAAGGTTCTTCTGTGTTAAGTTCTTGTGATCCAGACAAACGGCTTCATTTACAAACATTACATTACATTGTTAACCCACCATAAAGAGTTCATTCAAGCACCATTACAACTGCTTTAACAGCCACATTCAGGCAGGAAAAAGTGTAAGCAATAAGACTAGGTGATCATGTCATTGCTTTATTGTCCTGCAAACTTTCCCAGCAGAAAATGCAACCTTAAGTACTGGAAGTGATAATGATGAAGGGCTTTACTCACCGTGAGTTCTTATTGTTCAGGCTCAGGGCGATTTCATTAACTGCATGCGGATGGGACATGACCATGTTGAAACCGTACTAAAAGAAAACATATTTGTAGTTAATTGAAAATGAATAGATCACACAGAACTCACGAACACACAGCTGTAAACTTTATAGTTTATGATAAACTTTTATTATTCTCTAACCAGAACTCATTTTCAATTCTGAGGACTCACATGGCTGATGATTATAATTAGTTCACTTAAAATTAGCCATGCACACATCTACTCCCAGACCATGACTTTTTTTTTCATCTGGTGCTCTTAATAGTTCAGTCAGTAATTTAACAAGCTGACGTTAATGTTTATGCGGTCCAAACGAATTCACATGTTCACTTAAGCATTTTATCCAAAGCAATGATCCCAAAACGTTTCCATATATCCTGTCTGGGCTCTAAAACCTGGATCCTGGTAGAAAACTGGCGACTTCTTGAACAGATACATGGACAAACAACCAGACTAAACATGCTTTATTGGTCTAGTTCGATTTTGTTTTGATGCCAGGGATTAACTGACAGGTAACAAAGTCAAATAACTGCATCTTTAATTATGGAATGATGTATTTGTAATTGTTTGCAGTTTTTCAGAGATCTACTTAACATTTAAATAGAAGCAAACTGAAGCAGGACAGATATTATTATAAATATGGTATGCATTCATTTATGTATTTATTCATTATATGTAGAATGATTGCAAAAATGTTCAAGGCACGTGGGATGTTTACCGTATTAATATTACTGTAAAACCACTAGAGGGAGATACAGGTTGTCACATGATTTCATCCATAGAGTCGGCTCATCTTGTGAAAGTACCTGATAGTTCATGACTGCTCGGAGACACATGATGCACACATGCACATCATCCTTCTGACTCACTATCCTGGAGTTTTTGATAGTTTTGCTGTTTGCTGCTGAGCCATACCTACAACAGACAATGTAAAGCCAGATATGAAACGAGGTTGTGCAAGAAACTCATACCAACCCTAAACGTGACGAGTTATCCAAAATAGTAATGCCAGACATATGCTTCATCAAAAACAGATGGTTCAGTTCGTCGTTTTGTATGCGTGCTGCTCTCCGGATGTGTGCGGTTTCAGCAATGTGGGTCGCATATCGGAAATCACAAAGCACGCCAGCCGCCGAGCGCACTCTCCTGCTCAGCGCACGCACGCACGCACACTGCTAGACACGGAGAAACGTGGTGATGTGGTTTCTGTAACATGCTTCTTGTCTCAAGAGGTGTCTAAATATGAAGGGAGCTTATCTCATGTTTCCTGTACACTGAACACAGGATATAAACATCTCATAATACTTACAGTCGCAATGACAACGGAAAGACTAAAAAATAGCAGACATATACAGTAGGGATGGGAATAAACTGTTGATTCTTGGAAAAGTAATGTAATGAAAAGTAATTGATTCATGTAAAAGTAAACATTTCAATTACATACAAGAGACAAGAGGGCACCGAAGTCAAACCTGGAACTTGTGATGAAATTTTTCGCGAATTAAGCCGTAAAAAGTGAGTGACATTTACAGAAGACTTCAAGCGCAGTACGGTGATAAGACATGGTGTTTGAATGATGTAAACACATCACATTGAATGGTGTAAATGATTTAAAGAAGTCCAACCATCCATGAATGATGATCCAGAGCTCACAGCAATTCAGATCAATTTCATTCATTTAGCACTTTTTAACAAAGATCATCGTCGAAAATCTTCTTCACAGAATGAAGAAATAGTGGAAATAAATTGGAAAAACCTAAGGAAATTGATTTTTTGATAGTAACAAACTGATATAACGATCAGTTTGTCCCTGATGAGCAAGCCATATTGTAAGTGACTGTGACAAGAAATAAAACTCCCCGAGATGACAACAGGAAGAAACCTTGAGAGGAGCCAGACTCAACAGGGAACCCAACCTCATTAGGGTGATATCAGATAGAATGACCATAAATCAGTCCCTGGTATATCTGTGTGCTATGAGGTTGAAAGTTCAACCTCATATTTTAGGGGAAAGTTGGTTAAGTTAATATAAAAGCGACTTTCATTGTTGTAGACTCAGGTAAAAAATATATTGAGTGAGTGCAGTCACAAGCCATTACAGAGAAACTGCCTGCATCAGTCCAGTGCAAGACCATCGTCATGGTCATCAATTTAAACTGCCCTCAGTGACCACATACATCCAACTGCAGTTGTTTACGTGAACATTCAGCAAGTGGAACGTCTGACCCTTGGAAATTGATGCATAACTTGTTACCACCTTGCGCAAGAGACGCATTTGTCCGTGTGAACTTTATACACAATCATTTACCAACACCACTTGCACATTACAGGAACTCGGCTGGGAGTTATTGCCACGTGCCTCATACAGTTCTGACCTCAATCCAGGTTAAAGGAGTTCTAGAAAAGCAGTCTGATCATGTCGATGGTATCCTAGCACTAGTGAAGCCCTGGGATAAGTGAATTAGTGTAGTAGGGGATTATATAGGGAAATAAAGGGAGTTTTACTCTCATAACTGTGTTCTGTTATTCTGCACAATCAAAGTCCCGGTTTGACTTGAACACCTCCGTAAATGTATGTAAAAGCATTTAAGTATTAATGAGCCTAGAACTTGTTCTAATACTTTATTGTTTCCATTGTAACAAATAATTCACTGGGCCTTGTATAGTGGATGCTTTGTGTAAATTGATTAAAAATGCATGTAAGTCATGTTGATATGGTGAAGCTTAAAGATATAAAGAGATAAAGAGATGTTTTTTTTTTTTGTATTTTTTGGAAGGAGTCTTCAGTGTCAGGAGAAAAAAATGTTTTATTCTGTTGACGATTTTCTATAAGACTGTGATGATTTCTCCATCCTTTTCACTTGTGTTAAATTTTGTACTTGTTTTCCAGGATCTGTGTAAAAGAATTCTGATATAGTCATGTCATCAGTATTATTAATTACACATCTTACACACAGCATGTTTGTGTTTCTACATAGGCTTTATCAGGTGAGACACACACAAGCAGATATAAAAGCCAGCTGGCGTTTCTTTTTAGAGAAAGCAATAAGATAGATGTGAGCACAGCAGCATCGTCACATCTACATTCGCTACGATACTCACCGGGGGACCGTTTGCCGCACCGAACGCACCAGGGTACTGAAACCATTCTGGTGCAAATCCTCAATGGACCTGCTCCAGGACTTGGATTTGTCCAGTGAGCCGTCCTCCATGTTCTCCAGACCATCAAAATCCAACCTGAGCCGTACACACACATACACACAGCGTACACAAAGACAATCACACACACAGAAGCACAAATACAGGGGCCATGGGGGTAAGGTTGAGGAGCAGTAGCTACAATACAAAGCTCAGATTTGAAGAAGGGCTCAAGGTTATTTGGCACAGCAGCTAAGGACAATTTGAGTGTATTACAGCTCAGCAGGGCTCAGCAAAGCCTCGCGCGTTACTGCAACAAGTTATTATGAGCAAAACCATGTCTCACCCTCATAAGCACATTCAACAAGCAGTGTTGATATCCTTATCAGCTCAGGAGGAAACTCCAAAGTGTTCTCAGAGGACTTTTGTTTGTTCTCCTTTGTGAGTGTGTGTGTGTGTGTGTGTGTGTGTTTGTATACCCCTGACAATACGTGGGTGGGCTGAGGACTTACGTGACAGCGCACTGGGCAAAGGAGAGGTACTCCACCAGAATGTCCAGTCCTCTGTTCTCATCATTCAGGAACTCGCGCACCCACCTGCCAGCACATACACACATGGGTCAGCATGGCAGACTACAAGAGGTAATATACTAACTTCAGAGAGTTTATAGAAATGACTTATTTGAATATGACAGGACATAAAACTCTACAGATCAGGTGTGCAATTCAGAATGATGTAGTAGTGCTGTACGTTACAGAGTCAAAGTGTGTTGATCAAGTTATATATACTGTAGCTACAAAACACATTTTAGAAATATTTTTCTCTTTCTCTGGCTGTTGAAACCTTGATAAAATATTTTTGCATGTCCTTTGCTACAGTTTTGTCCACCCGAGTATATATATATATATATATATATATATATACACTACCGTTCAAAAGTTTGGGGGTCACTTTCTAACTCCATGATGGTTCCTGATTTTTCTTTCTTTCCACATTTTAAAGGAATGCTGAAGGCATCCAAAAAAATGCATTAATCTCCTTTGAACAGTTAATTGTGAGATGTTTCTGCTACTT
>JAQMYJ010000015.1:20088237-20102488 GCA_030014305.1 Clarias laeviceps | reverse complement strand
TTTTTACAGAGAGTGTGTTTATATATATATATATATATATATATATATATATATATATATTTATACTCCAGGGAATATGAATAAAAATTCGAAATAAGTAATATATTTATCTATATATATGGAGAGAGAGAGCGTAGCATAGAATACAATATAATATCTTAATTAACTGATGAAGTGAACTTAAATATGTGTATTTGAGTTCATTTCATCAGTTAATTATTATGACGAGACAGATATGTTAATGCTGCAAAACTACCTAGCGCTAAAACAAGCAAGTCCAAGTACGCTGAAATAATAATCATAAATGAGTAGACATGAAATGTGGAATGCAAAAGAGGAACTGAGAACGTACATGCAAATAAGGTGAATGAGAAAACAGAATTGAAAGAAATTAATGAGTACTTATATTTAAAAAAAAAAAATGGGCTCCCCCTTTTCTTGCTCCTCTATATATTCAGATTTCCTGTGTTTGGCTACACGTTTCTGGGGTAGGTGGGGGCGTTGGGGGAAGGAACACTGAAGGAATTCCCACTGCACTCAGCTAAGGAATGTGGAGGGCACATGTCTATGAGAGAGAGAGAGAAGTGAGGAGAAGAGGCTGAGGCGAGTCTGAGACATGGGGTGAGTTTAGTCTACCTCCCCGATGCTAAAAACATATCTGGAGTCACACTGAAATGATTAGGAGAGGTACAGATGAGACCTTTGAATGCTGGGTTTTGGCAGTGAAGAGCTAGGGGCTTGGGAGCACAGATGAAAGAAATACAGACAGACGGACAAACAGACAGAGGTGGAGAAAGTGGGGCCAGGGGTATGACACAGTAAGACAAATAGACTTTGTGGACTGAAAAACTGGCGAGCCGAGTTGATCAGTTTCCTGTCTGCCACCCCCCTGTCTTTCCCCCACCTCCTCCTCTCTTTCCTGCCAGATGCTATTTCAGATCGGTTTAGTGAGGTGAGGAACAACGCATCAGAAAGGGGGCCTGATTTCAGGTCGGTGCAATAACCTCTGTTCCATTTTAATGTGGCCAGAAGATCTGAAAGTCTGAAAATAGCCCTGGTGCTTTCCCCCCCCCACTCCAGTTCAATGGGAAACGCATTAAAACTCACTTTTACTGATGAGGAAAAGGAGCATGGGAATGATTAATGGCCCTTTGTGAACACAATGGAGGTACTCACATCTTGGATTTTAAGTCCGTTTGAAGAAAATTCAAACGCACCGTGGCTTGGAGCGTTCTGCACATGTGACTCACTTTCTGCGCTCGTCGATAATCCCAGACTGATACCCGAAAGATCCGAGACTCACGTTCAGGCGATAATCTCATCTCGTTATCTTTTTTAGATTTGTACGTAAGAATCGCTGCTGCTGTTCTCAGCCAAGGCGCTTATTCACAATCTGCTTAAAGTAAACATTCTTTTTAACACACAGTTCTGTTTGTCATTTACTTTTCTCCACCTCTTCACTGTAATGATATACTGTATAATCCTACTATTCACTCCAACCCAGAAAACAATAGGACCTCTTATGAATTTGGTACACATCCAATGATACACAAGTTAAACAGGGAATGAATAGAAAACTAGGCACGCAGTTAATATTTGTGCTATTTATGAGCTAAAAATAGACGAAGCTTTTTGTACAGCGTTAATTAACCGTACAGCCGAACTGTTACAAGCAGACTCATATTTTTTTTTTTTTCAGTTTTATAACTTCACTATGTATGTGAATGAAATCACCACATTGCACAGAGTTTCATTGTATTTCACTGTGTGTGGTGCTCTTTTGTCTCATGCATGTGTGTTTTGTGTCCTTTCACACACTCCATTGTTGGAAGCTCGGGCTTCCTGACTCTCCAGCATACACAACAGTGTTTCCTGCTGGTGAAAATGGATGCAGGGTGGGTACAATGAAAACCATCTGGGCACACACACACACACACACACACATACACATACAGTGCATTGTAAAGAGATTGGCAGGACCTGCAGTGCTGTAGCCCTTTACTATAGGAAATATGAAAGTTAAAAATGATGGTTAAAAATGGAAAAGCCCCATCAGTCAAGTTTAGCAAGCTTTTACAGGCAGTCTGAACCAGACTGATAAAGAAAGCATGCTTTCAATGACCATCAGTTACAGAAGAGATGCAGAAATTTAAAGGGGGAGGGTCAGCAGATGAGGAGAGCAGACAAAGAGGATAAGTCACCCGATGTGATTGGTCCTCAGCGATATCTCCAGTTCCCTCAGAACTTTGGTGGATTCCTGAACCCGCCTGCGGAATTTCTGCAGAGGGAGAAAGAGCTGATTTTTATCAAGCTTTTAGCAAAACAGCCTGTTTCACAACACCACAGAACACTACATCCAGGCAACATGTTAAATAACCCATACACAAGTCGTTACAACACACTAAAATTATCCATCTTACCTTGCGTGTGACTCCTGGATCTAAAAAGCCCCTCAGTTTCTGAATATATGTGTGTGGAGGGTTCTTCACTTGGAAGCGCTCCTAACACAAAATATGGAGGAATTCATGAAGAGGGAGTCAGACAAACATGAACAAACATCATTAGGAAGTTTTACTGTAATTGGTTACTTTCAATTAATTTGTATGGGGCGTTCAAGTCAAACCGGGACATGAGATGAAATTCGTCTTGAATGTAGGTGTAAAACCAATTGACATTTACAGAAGACTTCAAGCATTGAGACACTTAGCCGCAGTAAAACATTTGAATGGTGCAAACAGTTAAAACCAGTATAGTACGTCCGTTAATGATGATCCTGGCCGAGGTGGCTCGGAACCTACATATGTCTGCGGGAACTTCAACACAATCATTCATGAACACCACTTGCACATTACAGGAACTTGCCCGCAACCCATACCCACCCGTGCAGTAATGACCTCACTCCAAGTCATTTCCACGTGTTTGGGCCATTATAGGAGTTCCTGGTAGGCCAGCGTTTCAGACGTGAGGCAGGGAATACGGTCATGGCTCAGAAAACTTTTTATTTAATTACTGTATTCTATAGAATCAAACGTCCCGGTTTGACTTGAATGCCCCTCATACAATTCTATAATCCCTTGTTGTCTCATTGATTATAACATGTTTAAATTTCACAAGACGCTGTAATCTGATGCAATCCTGTTGTTTTTATAAAGCCGAATATAGCTTGGGAAACAGCCTGGCATAATACACACAGACATTTATAAGGATTATGCACCAGACTCTGATTAAGTCTCTCCATATACACAGGACTTGACCAGATTGTGTTTCACTTCCGAATACAGCGATAAAGGTAGCGCAGGTCTAAATAAATATTCCACCTGGTCACAGATCAGGTCCCACTTCTTCTCGTTGTCGTACTGGCGGAGGAGGCGTGCTTTGTCCGGGGGAAGGTTCATCGAGCTCTGAAAGACAGCAAACAGACAAGCGTCAGCCCACACAGTCTTGTAAATATGCAGACGACCTCACAGAAATGTCTCCATCCTCTTTCAGATCAACACCCTCCCTCCCCGACCTCAGGGCCCGTGACCTCAATTTAGCATCCTGTCGCATGAGATCATCCCCGGCCTAAGGTGGCCTCGACGACGCCGATGTGCTCGTCAAAGCAGGCCCTTGTTCATTTTAACAACAGCAAAGCAAGCATTTTATGATGTAGTTATTATGAGTGATGAGTAATAATGAGTATTTATCCCAACTTAACTCTGAATAAACAAAAGATCATCATGTTAGTCGATCAGATAACATTGTCACGGTTTCATTTTTACTATTTCATGGGTGAATAATATTTGATCTGCTGATTTGAAACTGAAGATACTTCTGGTTTCTCATGAAGCTAAAGTCAGTGTATGAAAACCAGCATGAATTCTCATGAGTAACTTAACTTCCTTTACTTAACTAATCAATGGAGAAAACCTGTAAAGCATTATCACTTGCCCAAACGTATCTCTCTCTTTCACTGACAACTCCAGAGATTGTCCTGCTACCAGGAAACTGCAAAAACATTGTCAAAGTCTGGAAAGCCTACTGACATTACAATACTCGAACACTGGAGACTTGTTCCATAGATGTTAAGTAAACATCCCCATATAAAAAAATCTCAGCATATTAATGATTGGATGTTCCTCTTAAGTATATAAATAATAATGTATAGGAACAAACTTCTACATAAATAAAAGAAAGGTTTTTGTCTGTAGATTGGTCTCTTTCAATTATTTGATAAACTAATTCAATTATATCTTTGTTTCATACTTTAGAGGACCTGAAACCAGTCTCAGAGAATGTTTTGTCTGTCCAGCAGGAATTTGTCTGGCTAGACCGAATTCAATGAAACTTTTCCAGTACGGTATTTGCCTGAAGTTAAACCTGCAACAAAATGAAATCAAAACGTTGAGTAAAACTAAAGTTATGTGCCAGATTACAAACCACAAGTTTTGACATGCGTCAAACTGTGGACGCTTCTTAAATCGACCGCTGAACAGAATTCAATGATACTTTTGCAATACTTACATATCTGCACCATAAGTTAAATCGAAATGTTGAATAAAAGCCATGTTATGAACAGTTATGTGATTATGTGATTTCATAATCCAATAAATATTAATTAGAAAAGCTAAAGTAAAAGAATTTCACTGGGATTAGTTAATATTTTCACTACGCGCTGGAGTTGTTTTAAGACAAAGCTTTATCTTTATCCGATCTACTTTTTCGATTTCTCATCTGCGATTCACGCTCCAATTTCTGAACAGGGAGTGTATTTGACTGACGACAAATGATGAACAATTTAGCATAAACAAGGCACAAGATACTCAACTTTACAACATTTTATTTCTTTGTATTAATAAGATAGGCAGAGAGTTCTGCTGTACAGAAAGGCCACGTACATGAACTGTCAACATAATATCACTTATTACATTAAAGCTGATCAGCTTATTTTTAGCTTTAACCTTTTATCTATTTCTAAAAATCTCTTTTCCCGTCTTACTTTACTTACACTAGTATTATTATAAAAGCTATGCCCGCTCTGGAGTCAGCAATACTGTATATCATCAAAGCCTCTAACAGAGGAAACTAATCGACACCTTCTGACCAATCAAGATCAAGAATCACGAATGGCTTATACCACAGCACTGGAGCAAAGCATAAACATGCTTATCGCATCTCTGGCCTGTTAGATAAAGTCCAGGTGGAGATAGTAGGAGGAGACTGAGAGATTCAGGCAGAGCGCCCCAGCATGTGACAGATCTCTCAAGGGCGAAGAAACAAATGGTGTTTATCATGAAAGAGCCATTGGCACCCCCATCAACAACAGCCTCCGTGCTCAATTCAAACTCATCCACCCAAATCACACTAACTTGCTCACACAGAGCCAGAGACCATGACAGGGATAAGTTATCATAAAACGCTCAGGTAAAGAAGAACTAACAAAAAACACCTACACATACATGCACTGTTCCAGTGCTAGAGACTCTAGGGATTTTTTTTTTTATTCTATGTCTAATGTAAGCTCTTTTTCCAAAAGCTTACATAAATCATTTTTATGGGCTGATCTTTTGGAAAAAATGACTGCTGAAGCCTCATTCATCAGCGTGAATTCTGAATGAAGTCTAATCACCTTGGTGAAGAGAGACAAGCGAAAACAATAGATTTTGTACTTTTGCCTTGGCTTGAAATCTCATTTAGCTTTCAGACACAGTATCTTTATGGCCGGTGTTTACAACCCAGATAATCACCTGATCACCAGAGATATGACCTTTCAGTTTGGAACTGGAATTTACACTACCATTTCCTGAGAATGCTCCATTTCCAAAACGTTTTTTGTTACATCTCAGAACGAGAGCCGCCATCAATTCCAGATGTCCAGCGCTACAACTGGAATGCGTCTTGTTTATAACAACTGCGATTTACTATAAATTAACGTTTCAAACTCCATTTTACTGAAAAAGAGGATGGGGTTTTAAGTTGTTTACTTACTTTCCTTTATTTTTCTATCAGGGAAGATCTTTTGCTTGGAGGAGATGTATGTGTTTGTGTTTACGTGTTTGCATGCTCTCCCTTTCCTCCCAAATGAAATGTCAGTAATGGCATGGGACCCTCCCACTCTGTACAGTGTTGCTACAAACAGCTGCCTACTCGCTGATGAGCTCACGACTCCTGAACACTTTTGCACAACAAAGAACTCCACCAAAGTGAAGATTTAAAAACTTATGTGCCTTTTAAGAGTCTGGCTTCCAAATCTTGGAATTGCTTCATGCTGAGCATTCGCTGGATAGTAATGCTGATCATTGGCACAGAGATGGGTAATTCAGTAGCCCTACATGCCTGGGACAAACAGATTTTATTTATGGACTATTAGATTTTATATATATAGATATATAGATAGATAGATAGATAGATAGATAGATAGATAGATAGATAGCAGCTACAAGAATGATTTTGTAATGCGTTTCACAATAAAACAATGCGCCTCAATGCTATAACTATGCCACAGCTTCCTGATTCCCTCCATCTGCTGCACTACATACATTAACTGAAATCAACATCAACATCAATCTCACTGATGGTGGAATGATTTTAGTAGCAAAATTATTCAATCAGTGTTACATGTTTGTTAACAACTTGCTTGTTTTCCAAGAATATTCCATAATCATATTTCTTAATGGTGATTACGTAGATAACTAGCTGGCCATACAGTATCATTTTACTTTAGCTAGCATTTTTTGTCAGTTTCCAGGAAAAACAAGGAATGGGCAAAGGTGCACAGTAGTGCTTTTAGTTGCCTGCTATGCTAGTTAATATGCGTATTTATGATTTGTCCAACATTGTAGGACTATGAAAGAGTATGGTGGCTTAGTGGTTAGCCCTGCACCTCCAGGATCCGGGTTCGATTCCCACCTTGGGTCTGCGTGCATGAAGTTTGCATGTTCCCCCCTGTGTTTGGTGTGTTTCCTCCACGTACTCCAGTTTCCTCCCAAAGTCCAAGGACATGCAGATTAGGCTAATTGTCATTCCCAAATTACCCGTAGTAAGTGACCACTATTGAGTGTGTACGCCACCTCATACCCTGAGTCTCCTGTGATAGACTCCAGGCCCCACGCGACCCTGTGCACAAAATAAAGCGCCAAAGTTGATGAGTAAGTGCAACAATACGTAAAGATCAATGTTCGAATGCATTACCATGAAAATGTCTTTTATTTAGGAATAAGTTTTGTACATACAGTACTGTATGCTTGAACCTTTGGCTGTTAGAGCCTGGCCACTCACCTCACGTCATTTCAGGCCATTTGTGAAACTGAAATTAAATTAGAGGTCTTAAATGGCGGTATAGTCTTCGGTTTTGTCTCCTTCTCTTGTGGTCAGTAATAGGATTTGTAGATAAAGAGATAAAGAGCAGATCTTTATCTGATGTAGAATTATTCTCCTTATTCTCCTTTGTCTTTTGGTCTCGAAGCGCAGTAGCAAGCGGCCTGAGGATCGGATTCCTCAAATCTCTCAAAGAGCTCGCGAAGGATTTTTACGCAGTCTGATTAGTTAAAACGCTCAAGGACCAAAACCTCACACAGCAAGAAATGAAAATATTGTGTTTTATCGGTTATGAGCCTGAGAAGAAATAGAGAGAAATTGCATGGTTTCTTTCGCAGTTCAAAGCTCTATGGAACTTACTTTTGGCTGTGGTGGTGAATTCGAAAGAGTTAGCTGACCAGTCCAGACCACAATATAAACACTGGACTCTGAGGCAACAATGACCTGATTTCCAGCCATCAGGGTGGCATGGTTTCCATACTGACCGAAGGTTCCATGTGTCTTTGCTTTTTACTTTGGCATAAGCACCTCATTTCATGAGTCAAGAGGTGTCCTGTGATGTGAGGCTGTGATGTGGTGAATCAATGGACCTCAAACACACAAAAGGTTGGAAAGACCAATGTTTCTTAAAGTGCATTCCAGGGATGCCTAGATTTTCTTCTAAAAAAAAATGATGGAAACCATAACCCACGATTTTGAAATGTATTAGATTTATTAGCATTCTCATACTTGTTAGTATGTTTGACTGGCCATGTGAATTGAATGGGTTTATTCCAAAACCCAAAGAGCTTCAAAATGTAGGTTTGCTATAAATGTCAACCTAAATCTAATTACGATTTGAATAGAAATTCTGTTCTGTCAGTGGAAAGTTCAGGAATAAAAAGTTCAATGGCTTCAATAAACAGCCAAACTATTATTGTTCGCATTTACATTATTGTTATATAATAATAATGTTGGAATATGTTTTTCAAATAAATCTGTACTGTGGAATTTGTTTCACAGTAAAAGTGCACTTTAATTGAAACCTTTGCCTGTGCTTTTGCAGCTTAACTGGAAGAAAGCAACGCCTTATTAATAACCTCACTGCAGGAATGAGACTTGGCATTTCCTACATTCACAGCATGCTTTGCCTATCAAGATGGGATCTGGGAGATGGGAATGAGAGTCCAACATTTAAGTGAAAATACATTTTTGTAGACATGACTTTTTATTCGCTCTAAGCTCACTGTATCAAAAAAACAAAAACAAAAAAAACTCCAGATCAACTGCCTAAACAAAGCTGTTTTTCTCCACAATAGAGTGACGAAAGCCACACCGCGGACAAAACTCGCTTCTGTTGTTTGATGTCGACTCAGTCGATGAAAAGGGAGACTGTAATGGTTTAACAAAGCGCCATTCCCTTCTGACATTTATCATTCTTCCATTCAAACATCATCAACTGAATAACAGACCACTGACAACAAGGACATGTACATTAGATACGCGTTAATGAGGGAAAATTGTTACTGCAAAAAAGATTATATTATCAATCATTATCACAATATTTACAAGTCTGATTAGATGAATATTAATATTATTTATTTTAACAAACTACCAATAGTTAAATATTATTTATACATAAATATGCCACACTATATATATCAAACTGCCAAAAGTGAATTAATATTTATATATAAATACAATGACGAAGACACACATTTTGTTTGTTGTGGTACCAAAATGATCCCAAGGCTTTTTGTAATTTATACTGCATCAGAGTTTGACTGTGATGTCATTTTCCAGTTTTACTGACATTGGTTTGTACTGCGATTTTCAAAATACAAATCGCAACACAGAACTTTCTCAACCCTGTAGCAGAGAGAAAATATTAAGAAATATCAAAGATTTTTACTTTTTAAAAATTGTAACATTTTAAAAACAGGGCAAAAAAGCAAAAAAGCAAGAATCACTGAGAGGGAGTATCCGGTGCAAACTTCTATGATCATAAATATTAATAACGTAACTATATGTAATTATGCTAGATTACAGCCTTTTTTCCCACTTCCTTATTATATCTCTCCTATCCACTGGACTGTGGTTTTGCCGTTCTATGACAAACAAGCGAAGACAAGAAGAAAGAAAGAAGAAAGAAGAAGTGTCAACCTCAACATGCAGTGTCAGGTAAAATAAATTAAAAGGCTAAGCACTGAATCGAAGAGACAGTCTAGGACTGTTTCCAGTATGCACAGAGGACACTGAAGAAGCATTGTGGTGGTAATACATGACTCACATGTACTGCACACACACTGGGACTCTGGGGTTTAATATGTGTGAATGTTTTCAGGGCTCAACCCGAACAAAAATTCATGCCGGATTTACACATTTTACCAAATGTTAATAAATATGTTAATATGAGGCTTAGTGTAAGAGCTCACGCATAGACATGCATGTTTTAAAGATGTAAGATGCCCAAGAACATTTCAAAAGATATGGAGAACTTTGGTTTATATTAGTGATTTGTATTTAATTAAGAGAATGTGTTTATGCTTTGCAGCACAGCAGGATATCCCTAAATAAAACAGAAAGTAATAAAAATGGTAGGAAACAGGAACTTTTTTTTTTTTTTTACACTGACATTTCAAGCTATTAAGGAAACTGTTGATTAGAAATGTACCATAACATCATCACACAGCTTTTCTACAGGGCTTTGCAGTACAGTACAAACCACAAATTCAGTCATAATGCGGCTAAAACAGGACAACACATTCCTTAGACCTTATTTGGTTTTATGTTGTTTCTGAGAGGCCAGTGGGAGTTCAGGTCAGCAAGTCCTTCATGCTGCATTTAAAAACACAAACAATGTGAATAAGGTTTGTTTGGGGAACATCCATTTGCTGGATGGGGTGTCTGCTCCCATGATCAAGGTCCAGATACTGGCTCAGATCCAGCATGAAGCATTACAAAGCCTTGTCAAATCTGCAGCGAAACTATTCCTGCGAATAACCTTCGTCACTAAACTATGAGACAAATTCACTTCGACCTTACCAAAAACTATATCTTAGAATCTCTCCATCCATCCATCCATCTGGAAACATCTGCAGTCCCACTAGGGACCGTGGAGGACAATGGTGATTACCGTTGTATTTTTTCCCATTGTATGATCGTGGTAGGACCTCCGGTCAACATTCGCACGCGCATTCACACACTACAGGCTTGAACAGCTTGTCAGCCATTTGTTCCATTATTTATGAGCCCCCACCAAAATTGGTGTAATTTCCAATTTCCAAGTTTACTCGTGCCATCTGGATTAAAACACAAGTCATATTTGTGTGCCCGCTCATTCATTCCAAACAATGGATTTGCCCGTACCTGGACTATTTTAGTCAAAATATGCTCGGGATTTTGTTCTGGCGGATGGCAAGCTGTTAGTCGGCTGTTTTTGTTCAGGTCCAGAAGAATGAAGAAAGCCAGACGTTTCAGCTGTTTTAGGAGCTATTGCTAGCACTGCTATGAAATCCCTGCGCAGCCTGTGCTGGCTGACATCAGCGAGCACGCCACGCATGCACAGAGGCGAAAAGTGGCATGAATATCAATGTGCACGTTTCCAAAGTCGCATGACCACATTTCACATACATATCCGATCTAGTACCACATATGAAAGTGACATTATCAGATTTGTGTGTTCAGACAGCCCTAAAATAATCTGATCTATTCAACATTAATGCTAAAAAAAAATCATCGAATTTAAGTCACCAGCTCTGTAAGATCTATGCCCTTGTGTGCTAAACAGTGAAGTGTACAGAACACAAACACTAGTCTGTAAGGAATTGGTCATATTACTAATCTTATATAAAAAATGTTGATTAGCAAGTACTGCCGGTCAAGTTAACTTGAAATGAAACGAGGAATCAGGCTGCAACAGAGTTTGACACATATGATCTAAAACACTAAGCTAGCAAGCAATTACATTCTAGTACAAGGCATCATAGGTTATTCAGCGATACAGTTTCCATGGTTCAAATTCATGACATAATCTTTAAAATGTTCAATACTGACACATTCCTGATTGCAAACATTCTTGGGAAAAACTACAACAGGGACAACCTTCACACATTACGCACATACAGTACACCAGGCACTACATAAGAGAAAGGAGAGAAAGGCACGAGATAACCTAATGCACAGATTGTTTTCGCCACTCGAGCCTTCGTTGGTTGGTCACCAGTTTCATCATCACCTGAAATAATCATCACACCAAAATAATATTTTACATTATTAAAGAAAAATCTTGAACATTATTATGAAGTCAGTCGCAGGACACAGTTATGGCTAAGGCTCCAGACAGAATATATTTTCTTTGCGCATTTTTACTCAGCAGATCTTGGCCAGTGGCAGTGAGAGAACACAAATTCTGTTGAGTGAAACTAGCCAGCTCTCATGTGCCAAAGAAGACTGGATAAAGCTCAAGACGTCCTGCTTTACAGGCTTCCAATAGGGAAGGTGTTTGCAAGCAAATATTGCCCTTCCTAGCTTTTCAGTTACAACACTTTAATAAAGACGTTTGTCTTCTTTTATGGAGGAAAGTAGGCACGGCTCCTGTTTCTGGTCCGCTTTTGAGATCTCTGCAGCTGTGGCTTTAAATAGACAAAAATCCCAAACAATACAAGGAAGTTTAACTAAGTTGGGTCTAGTTTAGAAAAAATAACCAGGACAGACGTGAGTGTCGTTCTTTGAGTGATCTAAAAGGATATTACTAAGCTCAAGGAAATCATGTTTAAGAACCCACTCATGCATCATATGATCAACACTGTCGTCCCTACACTCTAGACAAATCGCAATGATGAATGAGTCTGGTGCTGTAAACCTGTTTGGATCTTCGTTAGAGCAACAGGACAGAAACGGGGTCATGCTCAAGATGCACAACTAAAAGCTCTCGCTTGTTCTCAGGCTGGTCCCCTGCCATTAAACAGGTCAAATGTTGAAGTGTGTGAAAAAGCTGTTTCTCCTTTCACCATGCTGACACCTGATCTACCAAGCTTTAATTGCGTAACCTGAACCAGGCAATCACAACAAAGCGGTGGTTCCACAAAAGGCCTCCCTCAATCCTCCAGCAGAGAGAAGACACAGGGAAGGGGGTCGGAGGTGTTCGAGGACTGGACCTCCCCCCACTGCTCCTTTACACAAGATACACAAACAATCTCCATGACCAACGATTGTGGAATGTGCTTTCTTCACACACACACACACACACACACACACACACACACACACACGCTAATCTGTTTAAAATGAACTTACAGGCATTAATGAAGTTGTAAGCAACATCTGCTAAATTGATTGACATATGCTGCACTTTTGAATGAATTTCTGGTGTATTGTATAAACTTATCTAGAAGCTTCTTTTCCCTGATTGTGATGTAACATTTTCCTGAATTAGCCGAAATGAGTTACTGTTGGTTCAGCTACAGCATGTCCGTTAACCTGGGCCTGATTTCCTGTACTATGTCTACAACTATGCCACAGGAAGTTTCATAAATTAGCCGCAGGAGATGAAATACGCTAACAGCTACTACTGCAGAAACTCCCAAACCATACTACTATACCAATTTACTATTCAATGACAACATGATTGGCTATTGTTAAATTATTTGCTTATTTGCTTATTCAAATACTCTACTCTGATAAACACAAGCTGATTCACTATCAGTAACCTAGCTAACTATTTAGCTTAGCTATTGTCAAGTTGGTTAATCTTCAATTTAGGTTTAGGTTGATTTAATGACAAAGTTGACTACATGATGATGGGAAAATGAATGCTTCTAACACAATGATTTCAAATCAATATAACAAACCAATGGCCTGAGAAGGACATGATTTCCAGTTGCTGTGGTGGACGCATTGCGTGGCCCACTAGAGAATATACGGTTAGTGCTAGTAAATGCGCATATATAACAAGTGAACACCATGAAAACCATAGTACAGTGAATTTTTCCTTTAAAAAAAATGAAACAGAGGCGTATCATTACAACACTAAGAGATGTGTGACATGACGTACACACTCTGTGTGTGGAAAGCTGTCGCATCTATACCAATCACTGATCCAGGTAAATGCTCCAGGTTAAAATGTTGTTGTTTTAAGGTTACATTTGCAATGTTATGTAGGGGTAATTAATTCAATGTTATCATTCAGAGTTCAGAGTGGTATGTAGTTCCAGTCCAATGCCTGGTAAGGAAACAATGGGAGGGTTGCGTCAGAAAGGGCATCTGGCACAAAACCTGTGGCATCGTCTATTCCGTCATGAGCGTGGAGCCTATCCAAGGAGTATTCATGTACGAGGTAGGGTACACTCTGGACAGAGTGCCAATTCATCACACACACCCACACACTCATTAACATTCACACAATTTGTGAAGACCAATCAACCCAATCTGGATGTTTTTGGTCTTTTAAAGGAAACCGGAGTACCCACCAACCACAGAGAGAAAAACAACATTATACCTACAATGACATTATAAAATTACATTATGTCATTATAACCAAATTACAGTTAAATAATGATTAATCCCATCTATCTATTTGCTGTGCTTTAATCATCAATTGCTGTACTTTATCTGCACTGTTACTGTACCTTAACACATTAATACCCCAGTGAACTATTTGGGATATTCCAAAGTCTCAAAGATTCCACAGTAAGTGTCATTATGCATTTTTTTTAAGTTCATGAAAAGAAGAAAAATATTTTAGTTTTTTCCCTTTTATGTTCAGTTATACTGTTATATTGAAAGTCTTCAGGACATACAGTTTGCATGGATTCCATTTAAATAATAAGTAATTTAGTGTATTTGTGTATTTGCTTATTCTTCTATAAAATGTAATGTAACTATTGTAAAAAGTAGAACCCCGGGTGGTGCTGTTTTCCTCTCACAGCCGGAGGCACAGAGAGAGCTGATTGGCCGAGCTCTCTCAGGGGGGAGG
>JAQMYJ010000015.1:20054275-20070185 GCA_030014305.1 Clarias laeviceps | reverse complement strand
ACTAGCATAGCAATGCTCTTCTGTCAATGACCGTCAGTGTGATACACAATCGCTGACTCCTCGTAGGAATGAAAAAAACTAACAACCTACAAACTAGCACCAGAATGTTTAAGCACATCAGAAAAAAATTTATATAAACAACAAATATGTTTCATGGTAGAGCTTATTAGTTTAAATAATAACTTGTACAGCATGTGAAACAGCATGAGACACAGATGATTTGAATCACTTACCACTGTGGCACACCTGCTCTTAGGTCAATCTGATTCAGATCTAACTGCAGCTGCAAGACAAAACAACAAAAATCACACTATTAGGACATTCAGCACTTAAGGGGTTAGTCTCAGACTGTTCTCTTAAAGATTAGAGGACATGAAATCTGCACCATTTGGATTTTCATGAGACATATTCAAAACAGCGGTATACAGGGTTTGTTAAGAGAAGAGGTGAAGGACAGGAATGAAAAAAATCTGAAAATGAGTTGTCTTTATTCAAGACAACCTTCAACCTTCAACAGTCAAGAATTTTCTCAGGGACAGTTTTTTCATTATAATCATTCTTTTTATTTTTCTCCCTAATTAAGTTGTAGCCAGTTCCCACTAGTCTTTCTGTTAGGTCACTTTCCCATCAAAGTGTCAAATACCAACCCGAGAGGGTGTTGACTATCAAATGCTTCCTTTGAGACCTGTGATGCTGCTGAGCGTTTCTTTTCAAACTGCTGCTCACGGCAGCTTAAAACACATAGAGAAAAGGTCTATCTGCCCCTTCAGCCTGTATGAGCTCAACATTGGCTAGTGTCATTATGATTTATGTGAGAGTATAATTAATGTTAGTATGTCATCCCTTCCCCCCAAGGGAGCACGCCCAATCTGCTTAGGAGCCAAGCCCTTAGTTAAACAGCTAACACAACCATAACACCAAGATGAAAACACTGTGGTTTAAATACACACACAATACATATACACATTTAGCCCTAGGTGTATTTCTGTATACTACATGTTTTGTCTGCACTTTCTCTTATCCCGTCCCTTATACTTACTGTTATATTGTTCGGTTTTATAATAAAGATTTGATGATTTACAGTAGTCAACATTAAACTTATAAAAATGAGAATTTTTTGCATATGACTACTGTAAGTTACCTCAGTGTGTTTTAATTAGCTAGTGCTGTTTGTAACGAATACCCTGTCAAATTCCACATTCAGATTGATTGGAAGATATTGATTCATTTTCTACAACAGCAGCCTGGGCAAAGCTAACATCTGTAATGTATATACAGAAAATGTACACATTCTAACATGTTTTTTACTTTTTCTGTCACAACGGACAGAGGGACGTTTATGGCAGAGAAAGTTAGGTGTTCTGTAGTGAGACATTTATACATCATTTCTGAAAGGAGTACCCAGTTTTAGTGACTTGTCACAGACAGAGCTGTTATCTAGTAGCGCTTTGTGGTTTTTCTGAAACATGACAATGTTTTTTCTTACTTACTTAAAGAGAAAAAAATATGCTAGATAGGCTAGTGATGCTATAACTTAAGTGATAACAAGAGATAATTTGTTTCTGTGGAAGTTCTATAAATTAAACGCATGTTTCACTCTTGTCATTGAGCCATCATGTCAATGATTATTGTTTTGCACTAGTATTTTATTTGATACATATTAACAACAGTTAATTCCAGCCCGCTAATTTGATCGGACAAGTTCCTAAATTACTGATATTTAGTATAACAGCTCTTGACCATTTCACAGTTTATATCACTTCACTTGTTTTGGCAATGCAATATCTTGTTAGACTGAAACAATTAGTCCAATTAATATGAGCTGATATGCAAGATTAGATATTCGGCATTTCCGGTAAAATGATTCTCAGGATAAATGCTAATGTAACTGTACTAGCATAGCAATGCTCTTCTGTCAATGACCGTCAGTGTGATACACAATCGCTGACTCCTCGTAGGAATGAAAAAATTCCTACGTGTCAGAAAAATTCCTATTGTGTCAGAAAAATTGCACAGATGCTGTTGTAGTGAATATCGGCATGGCTGTGATATAATATCATCACCATACCCTGCCAATGGTCTCTTTCTCACGGCTCATGAAAGAACCACTGTTTTTGACGGACAGGTCGAGACGTCTCTGCATGGCCTCCTTCAGGGAAAGGCTGAAATCAAACCTGAAGAAGAGACAGAGACGATAATTACAAATCTTCCGAAACCTGAATGCTGCACTAGCACTGTTAGTGTTTCCAGATGAAACGCTGAAGAAGTTACAAAGGTTGTGATGTAACTTGTACCGTCATTCAAACATTTACCTCTCATTGAACTCAGGATTGAGGTCTCGCTTTTTGACGCTTGTCTTTTTTTTGGTGCTTCTGTTCTTGTCAGGCTGGAGGATGAACGACACATACGGGTCTGAGCCGTCCTTGGAGCATGAAGGCAACTTCCTAGATGGGAGGAAAACCAAAAACCAAAATAACCAAAAAATAAGCAATACTGTATTTATACTACTACTACTATTAGAACTAGTACTACTACTATTAATAATAAACAGTTTATTTATATGGGTTTATTTATATGGCTCTTAGAAAACCCAAGGCTGCTTTCAAGAGCAATCAATAAAATTAAATTAGGCATGAGAAAATATATGACAGCAGACATTTTAAAGGAGAAGCACTGCTATGCTCTAAGGAAACAGTTATTACAGAGAAAGGAGAAATTAATGTAATTTTTGGGAAAAAAACTCTTTGTGCACAAGTATAA
The DNA here is from genome assembly GCA_030014305.1 of Clarias laeviceps. Classification (NCBI taxonomy): domain Eukaryota; kingdom Metazoa; phylum Chordata; class Actinopteri; order Siluriformes; family Clariidae; genus Clarias; species Clarias laeviceps. The sequence continues at coordinate 20,067,425 of JAQMYJ010000015.1, read as the reverse complement.
CATATGTTTTGATTTACATAACACAATGCCTGTAAAGTCTTCCTGAGTAATTCATGACATAATACATGAGTTCCCTCTTTTTCAACAAACCTATGGGTGAGAGAATGATTATTTATAGCATTTTTAAGAAAACTGACAACCGGAAATTGTTTAGAGGACATTCTATAACATTAAATGGAACTAAAATAGATAAAAGAATAATTATGCCATGCCAATATGACAATTTAAAAGGACAAAACCTTGTTTTTAATAGGTGGAGAAACATAAGTGCAAATGCCTCCAGGCAGGTGCTTGTCTAAAAAACTGAACAAATTCAGTTGTCATTGTTTTTGGATCAAGATTGGAAGCGTAACAGATCCAAGTGACTTTTATAATTTGGGAACATGGCATGACTCATTAATTTAAATTATGTAATTTCAATCCTTTTAAAATATAATTCTTCTGCAGGGGTTTTGAATATTTTTATCTCTACATTGATTATTTTTTACATTTTATCTACATCAAACCATTCATAGAGCCCTGGATGGGTTGCAGTTATCCTGGAAGAGATCAGGAAAGGAATTAAAAAAAGGAACTATTGCAACAAAACACCACCACAACAACATAACAGTGACTTTCAGTGACAATTGATTTTTTTACTACTTGTGCATCTTACATGTGTTAAAGTGCGGGAAAGTTAGGTGCATGCTGGGAGTATATGCTTGATGGGAAAGGAAGTCATTCCAGGATATTATGCAACATTTTATGCACTCGCTAACATACATTTGTTCCTAGGGGCAATACCAAGTAGGGAGGGAGGCAGAAACTGAAGGAACCCATACCATACAGACATGAAGAGAGCATTCAAAACTATGCATAGTCAGCAACCTAGGACTGAACCAGGCACCCTCCAGTTAAGAGTGACAAATATATGTACAGTATACATGTGTTTAAAACAAACCTGCAGCTGTGGACGGTGATGACCAGTCTGTTCTCCTCAGTCGAGTAGGCAATAGAGAGTTTCACCTGGCCCCGTCCACTGGCTCCAGCATCCCCACCTCTATATACACAGACAGATGCATATAAAACCATTAGTATATAAGTGACTCATTAATTCAACAGTAACAACTAAAAACATTTAGGCAGCATGGAGTGACCCACCCGTGGGCCGGAACGCTCCTGTGTCTGAGCTCCTGATTTTCTGCCACTTCTGTCTCGGCACTGGGGACGCTGTGGTCCACGTCTTCACTGCCACTGGTAGCACTGTCACCTTCCAACAACTTAGAGTGGAGCAGCTGGATCACAGATAGAAAAACGTAGCAATTTAAAACAAATTAATGTATTATTAAAATAGAAAATGTATTCTTGCGTCTATATGTTTTATCTCTACCTTGAGCTCTGCCCTTAGCAATATCTCACTTTCAGGCAGGGCCCCATCCAGAGGAAGCCACCGGTCCAGTACCAAGCCTGGCTCTTTTAGTAAGTCTTTAACAGGCAGCACTGATGCACCGAGGGGCTGGCCCCAGCTGTGAGACAACTACACACACAAAAAGTCTACTGTTACATCATCATGAGTCATGTGTCACATTAAAAAAAATGCTCTAGAAAGGTAGAGATACAATGTAAACTACAAATACATTACTGCTGTCTGCATTTATCGTTAGTAATTTGCATATTCTCACTTTGATAGTAAGCATTTCCTCTCTGGGGTCATAGACAAGAAAGCAGAACGCATCATCCCAGCGTGGAGATGTTGAACGCTCAGCAAGCTGCCAAGAAAAAAGAGAAATACATGTTACTGTTTAGATGGAAACTGTTGCAACAATAAAGTTAGTGACGTCAGGTGATTTGGAAAATGACACTTTTACTTATTATAGCTTTTAACTTCCTTTGCATTTAATTTTATGTGAGGATCTCACTCACTCACTCATCTTCTATACCGCTTTATCCTGTATATCCAGGGTCGCGGGGAGCCTATCCCAGGAGGCTTAGGGCACGAGGCGGGGTACACTCTGGACAGGGTGCTAATCCATCGCAGGGCATACACACATACACACACTCATTCACACACTACGGGCAATTTGGGAACGCCAATTAGCCTAACCTGCATATCTTGTTTAGGTTTGTTTGGGTCTGCAGTGGGAGTGTACAAGCAGATAATGTGATTTTTAAAATATACTTGCTTTTTGACCTTTTTTAGGATAACCGAACATTTGAACATGTTGTATCTTGATATTAAGTTCTTGTTTACAGAACTGTAGTATAAAAGCAATATCACACTTTCAATCCTGCGTTTATACTGGAGATCTGCACGTCTTAGACTGGTCTAATTGCTTGAGTAATACTGCATAATTCCTTAATCCATAGTAGTCCACCTGTACTACTACTACTTGTACTACTACTAGCACTACTACAGAACTTATAATAATAATAATAATAATAATAATAATCACTATTATTGTAATTCAAGTGCACAATCTACACTGAAACAGAAAATATGCATAGAAATGTTGTGTGTCTTTTAAATCTTACTTTACTCCTGGAGGTAACATTCTTGAGAGCCAGCTCAGCTCCCACTACTGGCTCATGTCCATTCTTCTTTAACTGCAAAAAATATTAATTGACATGACAAGAACAAAGAGAAGTGGTTAAAGCATAAAATTAACTTGACTTCCTTCTTCAGATGGCATTATCCAAGCGTTACGCGACAGTTACTCAATGGCATGGAAACATTTGACTGTTTCTCACATTTAAACAGGAAATACATCATGTCTTTATGGCTAAATAAAAAGTGACTCATGCTTGTGTAAAAGCACTTTGCAGACTCTAGAAATATTATTAAATAATAAGTAGCTGGAGCTCCTGATTCTATTGCAATGCCTACCATCTTTATTACCACCTTTTATTTAAAAAAATCGTACTGTATAGAAGTACTGTACTGGCTATTGTTGGACGCCACAACGCGAAAAGGCAAAAACCAAAACAATCAAAGAAGCAAACAGAGAAAGAGGAAAAGACTCACAGGCAGACCATGGGCTCGTTCTACATACACGCAGAGGATGGCTGCAGCCGGCACTGCTTTGTTCACGTACAACTGCTGGGACTGGTAGTGCAAAATCTAACACAGGAAGAGACAACACGACTCAGACATCATGTTCTGATGCTGGACGCGTTACATGATCTAGAGAGAGTTGTATAGAAATGTGTTTTAGGTGGGAATTCACCTGTTGAAGTCTGCTCGGGTCTGAAACTCTTGGCACCCATTCCAACAGCACGTGAACACGTCCCGATGGTACATCATTCAAGTCGTACCACTACAACACACAGGTACACAGGTCTTTTTCCTGGCAATATTTATACACTCTGCGAGTCAAAGGTTTGCTTAGTCAAAGGTGCTAATTTGAATAGAGTGACCAAAAGCCTGTGTTCCTCTCTGCTTTTAATAGGTTTTACATGAAAACTCTTTGTTTTGGGGAACTTCTGAATTTAGCACTTATTGGGCCTCATGCAAGGAGCGATATTTATATACACAATTTTTTTTCTTTTTTCCTTCATACCTATTCATTTCCGGGGTTCACCAGTATTATATTGGTATATATTACAAGTAAAAAAAAAAATTATAATAAATAAATAAATAAAACACTCTTTCGAAGATAGGGAAAAAAAATTCACACTCCGCAAATTGTTCATAGTTTTAAAACTGAAAAACAAAAAAAATCTAATTTAGATTATTGTATATTTTTAGAGGAATTATGATGACTGGATCCTTTAATTTATGAGCTAAAGAGATACTATTAGCCGATTCATCTCAATTTAGACTATAAAACCCTGCTTCTGAATGCTGTGCCATTTTGGATTGCCTCAAACGCTCTGAAAAAAATAATGAAAACCACTATACAGGTCAACTGCTACAAAAGTTAAAATTCTAACATAAGAGACACTCTTAACTTTTTTATCCACTTTTTTGTTTATTTTACTGTGCGCCCTCCGCTGACACGGCATTCACAGCATCACAGACCGTTTGCCAGTTCTATGTTTTTTTTGTCCCCCCCCCCCCCCCATTTTCTCCCTAATTTAGTCGTGTCCAATTCCGACTAAATTCCGTCACTAGGGGGCTCCCACATTAAGGCTACTACTGCCACTCAGTCGAGATGGCCGAAGACTATCACGTGTTTCCTCCGAACCACGTGACGCCAGCCGACCGCAACTTTTCGAACTGCTCGCTCACGCACCGTTGGGCGACATAACACACTCGGAGGACAGTGATATCCGCTCCTTCCGCTTGCGTGAGCTCACATTGGCTGCCCTTGATTGGCTGTAGATTAATGTGGGAGCACGAAGTACCTCTCATCCCTCCCCTCTGAGAGCCAATCAGCCAATCATCTCTCTCTAGACCTCCGGCTGCGAGAGGTTACAGCATCACCCGGGAATCGAAATCACGATCTCCAGATGATAGGGCGAGCACTTTACCACCTCGCCACTCGAGGGCCGTGCTATGTTTTTGATTTACCTGTAACACCAGTGCTTGCAATCTGGAAGATCATATGATTACATTGCTTAAGTTGATTTCAATGTACTTAAATTTCACTACTGCTGTAGTTCTTCTTCTTCTTCTTACTATCTTTCTTGGTGGCATCGCTCTAACTCCTGTGCCTAATTTGCACGTGCTACAACTGCCCTTACATGCCCTTGCACTGGCCCTTATATGGTGTTTAGGGGTGTATATGGTGTTTCCTACGGTAATTACATGATGAACATATGTGCCTGCTATGTATGATCATTTGGTAGTCATCATTCTGCTCAACTCAGTGAGAACAGAATAGGATGATTAAGAATGTTTGGGGTATCTGGTGATGGCTTCTCTAATTTTTATTTTTTTTTTAAGAGAAATTTAAGACAGTGTTGTTGCATGAGGCCCATTGCGTGGTAAATGCAACATAAAATGCATTCTGATTCAGAAATAAATTAAAACTTTAAGCTTTTATCTTTATTTTTTATAAATATTATTTCAGCACGTCATCCTCGAGACTTTATCGGCAGATTGAGAAACTGGAAATTCTAAAATCAAGCTAGTGTGTCGAGAATTTTCACTGGTAATGTATAAGCTTTCCAGTCTTGTCAGTCTACAGCACATATTAAGCAGCAAGACTCACCTGATCAGTAAACTGGGACCTAATGATGTCACTTAGACTCAGCTTAAACCTGCCAAGAAATAATGATTATCAAAAATGTATTATATACCTAAATGTTTATATATACCGTGATATAACATGAATATAATAAAGATACAAAACAAAAATACATTCTACTACCTGCCCAGGAAGTCGTCCTGATCCACGTCTTTGTCGTACAAATCAAACTGCACTTCTTGCCCTGGGAGTGCCGTGAGAATCACCTGCAAAGCGAGCAAGCAAACACAGCCATGCATAAATTACAAAGCTCTCAGCACTGAAGATGCAAAGCAGAGAACGAGTGACTGCTTGCATGTGCAACTGGACAGAATGAACCTGAAGCAAATCCACAAACAATCCCCAAACTAATTACTGACCAGAAAGAGCCCCGGAGGAGGCTGTCATCAGCTATACAGTCAGCTAACTTTAAAGATTATGGGCTATGTGAAAGGCTGGAGAAGGACTCACCATGTACGAAAGGTATGTCAACATTTATAATAATAATATATTTGTTATTTACAGTTTTGTTTTGTTTTCAAACCATAATATGCTGATCATGGTTATTACTTGAGTTTACATCACAGTAAAGTTAAGGTTTTCCTACAGCATCTAGACCACTGCCTTTAAACGTACTGTAATTATGCTGCCTTTAAGACCAAAAAAGGAAAAGAATGCTAAATTAAGAAAAACATAAGTTTCGGGATCTACTATAAAAACAGAGAACAATTAAAAAATGCTATTAAAATATTATTATCATGAGATAAGAACAATACTGTATATGCAAAGTGTTAAAAGAAACCTCTCGTTCGAATCTAGTACATTGCATGAATAATCTTGAATAAAATGAAGAAATATCACTTCCTTTGCATTTAATTTTATGTCAATAGGTTATTCTACACGCTATGTAATCCGTGATAGGTGTGGGATGTCAGGATTTAACCCTGCCTCTAGGTATCAGCTTTGAGAACTTAAAATAAGCAGATATCACACAATATAAAAAGGGGTTTAAGCCCAAGAACAGAACTATACGCAACTGAGCCAGTTGTTTTTTGTCTGTTTCAGATCCCTGCACAACTGTCTGAATAGTACTTGATTCAGAAAGCATCTATCCAAATGTTTTCAAAAAGTCTCTTGTGCATGCGCTCTTGTTCAACCTATAATTTTGTTGATGTACCTCGTAAAGTTCATTCCACACTGGGTTGAGGTTCTCTTTTATGATGCGGCTCTTGAAGGTCGTCCCTCCCACACGGATCTTTACATAAGGATCACTTTTGCCCTTCACCATGCCACCCATGAAGCTATCTTTAGCTATAAGAGCCTTGGCCTCCTTTAGGTGGATCCTCAGAACACCCTGGAAAAGAAGGACAGTCAAAATGCAATGATTATCAAATGGCTAAATCACAGTCTTGCTTCTGTATTCCCCAATAATAAGTATAAAAAAAGTTAAGCGCTTATTTAATTTAATTAATTTTTGATTACTAATAAATTGGACTGAATTTTTTCTAATATTTTTCAGATCATGCTAAATTTCCATAAAGGTAATTTAGACACTACTGAGTATAGAAGAGCAAAAACACACACAAACTAATTCATTTCAGTTTTGTTGTGGATGCTCACCTCAGAGGCGAAACTGGCATCTGGGCTTGTCTGCTGTGGACGCGGGGCTACCGTCTTGGTCCCTCCGGATAACATGTCTGAAGTGATACCTTCCACACCTCCTCCAGAGAATGGATCAGAGGGAAAAGGCGATACAGGTGAGGTGGGAATGGCCTCTTCATTAACCCAAAGTACCTGAGATGTGGGATAAGAGCAAACAGTTTGCAGATTGTGTTGTGGATAACTGTATTGTTTTTACCTGTTTTGGAGATACGACATAATATATTGAATTTTTAAAGAAAGACTTTTACATATACGTGATATAAGACACATGTAAAGGTACCAAAAAAAATATGACAGACATATAAAAGTAAATTTTTGGGATTTGAAATGGGCATGCCTTGCAGCACTTGTATGAAACCAAGTGGAAGTCCTGCCGAAAATTTATTCATGCAAATTTTTATGCATCAAAAAAAATAAAAAAAGATTTATTCTGCTTTACTTCCTTGTCCGAACATCTCTAAGAAACATCTTCAAACTGTTTAATTTATATTTTTATTTCAGACTCTGAAATAACTGGTCTAATCAGGGGTTTGTTTGAAACCATACGTATAGCAAAAGAATGCAAATTAAATCTAACAATCAAAACTAAAAAAAAAAACAAAAAAAAAACTAATAATTAGGGGAATATTTTGTCCCTGTTTGACTTGAATGCCCCTTGTATGTTTGAGGAAGTAAAACCGGGACTAAATGTTCCCTTCATTTTTATTGAGCCAGTGCAGTTTGCACAGACCGACTGGATTTACTGATCTCACCCTCATTATGATGTTCATATAGATGCGACTTGCAGGGCCCGAGTTCTCCAGCTGGAACCACTGGTCCATACTAAGTTCCGTTACAGTAAGCAGGCGAGACAGAGGGATAGACAGACTGCCCAGAGACACAGATCTGTCATCATCTTTCACCTGAGAGAAAACAAATATTTTTAAAAAATCATAGAAATTGTACAAATACAATATTTATATTGAGATCATGTTACATGAAACGACTGTATACACGGAGACACCAGGAAATTAATTATCAAACTTTTCAATCTATAAAAAAAGAAAGTACCATTGAGGAAGTTACATTTTGAAGACAATATAACCAAATGTTTTGTTTACTTGTGCTCCGCTAGTTCAAATAGCCAGACTCCCTTTATGTTTAGTTTGTACATCATATTAATTTTTTCACACTTCTTTAATATTATGGTTTACTATGTATAATTAATGATATTTAATCTCATAAGTCGATTTTCGGTTCACATTGTAACATTACAAAATGTGGCAAAGGTCAAGTTAGAGCCACTGACCTTTGGTTGTCATGAGCCAATTTGCATCATGCAAACTCGTGTCTGACTTCTTATTGGTATTTGTCTGGCCGCAGTCTGACATGCTAACATGGCTAATTCAAATTAAACCCCTACAGGTATAATTTTCTGATTTATATCATGTAAGTTTCAAGTCTTAAAACCACTCAGATACCATCATTTCTACAAAACAGTCTGAAAAAACAGTGAGGTTGTTCTACCACATTGTAAATAAAGCCTTCTTAATTCAATCTGAAATCAGTTATGCAGTGAGACGTGCCTGAATGTCAAGGTCCTGTTTGCGTGGGTCTTTGATGAAAAAGGTAAAGGCTTCCTCCCACACTGGGTTGATGTTGCCATAAGAAGTCTAAAATGGAAAAAAAAAAAACGTGTGTGTACCACAGCAGCAGTGACAGTATGTGTATCAGTTATATTTATTCTTTCTTATTAGCTTTTATGAAAAATACTAAGGGTTGTTCAAGTTAAACCGGGACTTTTGATTGGTTGTGTAGAGAACACACTTATGAGAGTAAAAACTCCCTTTATTTCTCTATATAATACCCTGCTACACAAATTCACTTATCCCAACATTTCATTAGTGCTTGGATACCATTAAGGAAGAAAATGTTCTTAGCATGCCGAAGCCGTGATCGGACTGCCTGCTTCACATTTGAAACGCTGGCTTCCCACGAACTCCTTTAATGACCCAAACATATGGAAATGGCTTGGAGCGAGGTCAGACTATACAGGAACGTGGCAATAACTCCCAGCCAAGATCCTGTAATGTGCAAGTGGTGCTCGTGAATGATTGTGTGTACAGTTTCCACAGAGAGATACGTGTCTTCCGCAAGATGGGGACAAATTTGCCTTTGATTTTTAAGGACCAATGATGATCCTGACCACTTCCTCGGTCAGGATCATCATTCACAGACGTATGGACTTCTTTAAAAAGTTTTCACCATTCAAATGTTTCAGTGTACCTAAGAATCTCATCGTCATTGTACTTCTGTAAACGTCCCCCAAAACAATTCACCCTCATTAATGAGAAATTTCTTCACTGGTCACGGTATAACTTGAAAGCCCCTCGTATTAAGATATAGGTATTTGTTTAGAAAACATGATTTGTTCTGTATTCCAGAAAGAATATTCAATATTTGGTTACATCCCCAGTGATCATGTGTGGATGTTTAACCTATTGTAAAAACGCACCCTGCTCTCTTTGGTTGTATCCTGGACAGACAGCTGAACCAAAGGACTTGGGTTCTTATTGCCTTTTTTCATCTGTATAAAAAACACGCCATAAGTTATCCATATGTCCAAAACACCAAAAACTATGCTAAATCAAAGCACAGATGCTATGAGACTGAAGGATTTACGGGAATATCGTGGGCTCGGTCCAGGTACACAGTCAAGATGGCGGCAGAGGGTGGATCGGCATTCTTACGGAACATGGTGATGTTTTGGTTTTTCTGAATGACCTGTGGAATTAAACAAAGCTTTGGTAAAGCAACTGGCCAAAAATTACTTTTTATATACTGTATATATCATCTATACATCTTGCATTCCACACAACAAGGCAGCTACAGTATGTCTGATCGATGACTAAGTCTAACCTCAGTGAGGCGCTCTGCAGAGGGCAGCAGTGAAAGCCACTCAAGCTTGAGATGGACCTTCCCAGTTGTTGTATCCTTCAGAGTGAACCACTGAAATCAAAGAATAGGGGTGTGGAAGGTGAAAAAAACATCAGAGTGAATCATTTCAAATCAGTGGGGGAATAAAGAAAAAAAAAAAAAAAAAAACACACTGTGAGTCATGCATTTTCTTTAAAGCACGGGAAATGGAGAAGGAGAGCAAAGTTGGCAGTGAATACAGTATTGTTTTTAGTGCAGGACCATTAAAAAAGTGTCTTAACCTCATCCAAAACTCGTGCTTTCTTTACAAGGCCCAGGTCCAACTTGATCCTGTGAGCAAAAAAACAAAAAAACAAAAAAAACAAAAGGAAACATGAGAAAGAGCAAGTCAGGGGACTGAGTAGGAGTCGGGGTAGAGTAAGGAAGTGGCTAAAAGCTGACACTTTCATAACACAAAATTGTCATACTGTACCTCCCTAGGAGGTCATCCTGATCCGGGTCTTTATCAAATACCTCAACTTCCAGTTCTTGGCCAGGGACCTCATGGACTATTACCTAACACACACACACAAAAAACACACACAAATAACAGAAGTTAACCCAAACATCGACCTCCGTTCATCTGATATAAGCACATGATAATCACATTCTTATAAAAACACACATGGTTGCTGTAAACATGGTTACTGTAATTCCCGAATCGTTGTAATCATGGCGTTCTCCCAGAAACAACGAAGAGTAAACAAAGACAGTAGTCAGCAGAGATTAGTCTGGTAATTACACACAAATTCACATGAAGAATTCTTTGCGGATCACTCAGCAGCGTGCTTTGGGTTTTAGTTTGACTAGAAAATGCATGGTAGCTTGGGAACACCCTGCATGATCAACTATCTTGTACTGTACAGTTCTGCTGACTTTTGGAAACTGAACGCTTCTAAACCAGTCAGTGAATGTGAATTTATTAATTAATATTCTATACAAATCAAATGTTTTTAACATTTTGTTGTGCCTTACTTGCTTTTAATACTGTGCAAAACTCATGAGCCACCCCTCATTTCTTCATATTAAATTAAGTTAAATTATGTAGATGAATTTAAAGAAATGGGAACAAATATTTTACTGTGAGAGGTTAAAAGATGGTTGTTCCACCCACTCAGCATTCAGCATCAGCAGTATTCTAATCACCGGCCTGATCATGTTTCTTGCTGTGTCATACCTTAAGTTAATTTTTTTATGCTTGATTGATTCAGTGGTCACTGTGTGGCTTAACAAACGAAAAGCATTCCTCTGAAACTGCTCAGGTAGAGGGACAGGACTGCCAAAAAACTTGCCAAAAAAACTTCCGGGAGCCTGGTGAACTATTCCTCAATACAAAAATAAAGAAAAAATGCTAATTTGGAAGCAAAATATGATGAAATAAGGAGTGACCTAAAACTTTTTTACAGTAGATTCTGTAGAAATTTCAACAGTTTTTGAAGAACATATCATTTTTTTATTTCACAAAAAATAAGTTGACTAAACCTAGTGTACGAAGAAAAAGATTGAGAAACATGAGACTTTACTAACACTGTAGACCACTGATTGTGACATTTCACACACTCTCATACCTCATACACCTCCCTCCACTGTGGGTTGAGGTTGTTGTCCACATGGTGTGATGTGAATGTCTGCGTGCCCACCCTCAACACGGCATAGGGGTCCGACTTGCCAGCGATCACACCCTTCATGAAGTTGTCCTTGGCGGCCAGGTTCTCGGCCTCCAGCAAGTGGATGCGCACGATGCCCTGTGGAAAAGTGGATGAAGCACAGAATTATGATGGAAAATGAAGTAATATGGACACTTAGGTCAGTTTGTTTAAAGCCCCTTTCCCACGTTACTGAACTGTTTGAGACGATGCAGAATTGTCCTGGATTGGAGGTCTTGACTGTTCTTGGACGTTCGACTTTGTGATGTCACATCCCCTAATCATCTACAAATTGGTACAATGTACTGTACTTATGTTAAGATGGTATGATGTTTATGATGTCATATGCACAACCATCTCTATGATTTATAGACAATGGTCTGAAAAAGAGCAAATATCCAGTGAGCAGCAGTTCCCTAAGCTGCAGAGGTCAGAGGAGAATAGTCAGACTGGGCCGTGCTGATATAACAGCAACAGTAACTCAAAAAAACATCATATCTGACAATCTCTATATGATTTTGAAACTGCAGCATTCGGCATCAAATTCAGGAATGTGGGAAGAGGCTTTAATATATGTGCTATATTATAAGCTGCCTATGCTACATCAGAACTTAACTTAAACTTATTCAGGTTCAAGTAAGAATATCTGGAGTAGTTTTAAAGATATAAGTCTCTTTCTCAGATTTTAGTGATTTGTAGTGACTTATCTTTCTAGAACATCAGCCATTACGGAAAGCATTGACTCATAAAAACACATAGTTATGTTAGTGAAATACATGATTTAGAAATTCAGAGGAAAGTTAACTGTCTAATCAGCAGATTATAGCTAGAGATCATATCCTGCCTGACTCTCAAAATGATGTCGATTTATGTAGAGCATTGTCTCAAACAAATACCTATTTAACTACTGCAATAATACTTCAAATAAATAAAATAAATGTTTTTAAATAAATTGTTTTTGATGATGAATTCACAAAATGTCAATGTTAGTAATACAATAACTCAATCCAAAATGTAGATGTCTATAAAGATATGCAAATTTATCAGATTTGATGTGAAAACAGCATTCTTTTACTAGCAAACAGTGTTTTATGGGACATGAACACAAACACATATATGTCATGGAGCTGTCTGACTGTAGCGTAGCTGCTGAATACTGCATTACCCGTGGCAGAGGGGAACGGAGCTGCGCTACGTGCAAATCAGCCACCAAAGGGACAGTGAGGCGGTTGGGGAGCACCAGGAAAGAGGCGATAGCGTCCATTACCATAGTGTCCGACATGGCACTGTAAATGAACGCAAGGGGAAAATGGAGCAAGACTGATTATCTGCGAGTCACCATGGTGAACTCAGTGGAGTTTCAATAATCAGACCCAGTTTCCCATTCATTCTTGTTAGATGACACACAGATGAGAAAACATTGCACAGGAACGTAGATGGAAACGTTAAACTTATGGAATTCATCTCAGGTTGAATACAAAGTTGCACCACTTACTTCAGACCTGGAATGTCTAAAAAGTTGGTGAGTCCTGTCCAGTTGATTTCCAGTGTCTGTGGCAGAGAGAGAGAAAAAAAAAAATCTACAAAGTGCTATCATATAAATTAACATTATAACTCCCCTTATACCATAATGTTGTTATTTATTGTCTCATATGTATATACAACACACACTACCGTTCAAAAGTTTGGGGTCACTTTCTAACTCCATGATGGTTCCTGATTTTTATTTCTTTCTACATT
>JAQMYJ010000015.1:20030035-20041554 GCA_030014305.1 Clarias laeviceps | reverse complement strand
AGGGATAGTACGAGGTGGAAAGACATCACGTTCAGAATTATGGAATATTTATATATTTAAATATAGCCTATTTCTACAGTTTTTTTTTTCAATATAGTTAATTTAGAGTTAGTTGCATTTCTACAAATGGTGCAAACTCTGCTATATTATAGATAAAAGATTCCCATTCCCCTGCCATTCTGTGATCGGCAGTGATCAGCAATCGGCAGATCATGATCTTGGTGATCGGTAATCGGTGATCGGCCCCAAAAATGCTGATCGGAGCATCTCTAATACTCAGGTATGCTGTGGCAGTAATACAGTTCTTGAAAATATCCCCACGTCATTACACCACCACCAGCAACCCGACCTGTTGATACAAGAGAGAGGATACACTGGTGCTTTCAAATTCTGAGTCCATCCAAATATTGCAGCAGAAATCAAGACTCATCAAGTTGTTCCAATCTTCTAATGTACAATTTTGGTGAGCCCATGTAAACTGCATACTCAGTTTCCTGATCTTAGCTGATAAAAGTGGCATTAGTGGTCTTCTGCTGCTGTAGTCCATCCGCTTCAAGGTCTGATACTCTTCAGCATATCTTGGTTGTAACAAGATGATATTTGAATTACTGTTGCCCTTGTATGACCTCAAATCATTTTCTGTAAACACTAGAGATGGTTGTGTGCTGTGATGTCCCAGTACATCAGCAGTTTCGGAAATACTCAGACCAGCCCGTCTGGCACGAACAACCATGCCATTTTCAAATTCACTTAAGTCTCATTTCTTCCCAATTCTGATGCTGGATTTGTTTGTCTTGACCACGTCTACATGCACAAATTTGCACAAAGTTCCTGCCATGTGATTAGCTGATTAGATATTTGCGTTAACAAGCAGTTGAAAAAGTGTACTTAATGGAGTGGGCGGTAAGTGTAAAAATCTTCTTTAAGAGCAACAGATGAAGCAAAAAGGGTTAGTGATAATTCAGGATGCAACAGATCATGAAACTCATGGTTCAACTTTACAATTAATCTAAGATTCACATGCATGCTGAACCACGAGGAGGGGTTCAAAAGGAACATGGATCAACTGTAGTGCGTTTTACCAGTCATACTAACTGTTTGCGGTAAAAGTTTAGACTCATTTATCTGGTTTTCTTATCACTCTAGGCAACCTTTAAAGATTCCCATGTAGAATCTTTGCTGTTTTTTTTTTTCTTTCAAAGAAAGAAACAATTATCCATTGACCCCTTGAAGAAACAATGAAAACGCCTGTTTTTAAAGTTTAGAGCCCATAAAATGACAATGTAACAATCTGATTCCATTTTAACTAGAAGTGAAACCAGAAGTGGGTACTGCTAAAGAAAGGAAGTGTGGCACTGTGGCACAGGTCCAAACATGATACACTCAAATTCATTCCTAGTTTAAATTCTGATCTTTCACTCATTCAACAATAACACCATCACATTCCACTGTCTGGCCAGTTCCGTACTTTATTTGGACATTTCATTATCTCCAGGGATTAATACACAAGATTTCATAGAGCATGATTTTGATGATTTTGCTCATTTTGCACATCCTTGTGGTATCCCCTAAGCTGTTGTATCAAGTGTCTGGGGATCTAATCCTTAGATGTCCAAATATAGCCAGGAACTGGTCAGGATGTGGAATGTGATGGCATTTACATGTGGAATGAGGGAGGAGAGGAACACTGTAAAAAGTATGGACGAAAGGACATGGAGGAGTAGAATTAACAGATTTGACCAAGAGTATGTGATATGAAAAGACCTGAGGACCTGAGGGGTATTGTAGACATCCTTGTTACTAATAAGGAATAAATCTCCACTGTATTTACTTTTATTCTCACACACAGTATGCACAATATTTGCACAAATGTCTTCTCAAGACATACTACCTCCCACTACATACATATTCTTTTGTTTTGTGTACCTGGTTTATTTTATCTTATTGTCTCCCTTGTGTATAATACACAACTTGTGTATGTTTTACCTGTCTGTGACTGTTATGCTGTGTTGTGCAGTTTCATTCAAGATTAATAATCTTTATCCTGTCTTATTTTACAGTGTGTTTGAATACAAAATGGTATGTTTAACAGTTAAATAGCGCTGTTTTACAATGCATGTGATTTATTTTAATCAAATCATGCAACCCTAAAAGTGACAATCTTTTGATAAATCAATGAACACAAATGTATATCCACAATTGATGCTTTAAATATGTCTGTGTGCAATATTTAGGTGCAAACTTATGACGATGATGATGTCTTTTACTGTGTATAGGCTACTTTGCTGAGGAGTGCATGTCCTCAAATAGTATATGAAACATCTACATAATTTCTGGCAGTTCAGACGCTCATTAGGAACGCCATGGCCATGGAAACCCAGATGTTCATACACTATATGGACAAAAGTCCTTTTTGTAACTAAAACAGCTTCCACTCTTCTTGGAAGGCTCTCCAAAAGATTTTGGAGTATTTCTGGGGGAATCCGTGCCTATTAATTTTGCAGAGCATTCATGAGGTCGGATATTGATGTTAGACGAGAAGGCCTGGCTCGCAATCTCCGTTCCAGTTCATCCCAAAGGTGCTCGATGGGGTTGAGGTTGGGGTCAGGGCTCTGTGCGGGCCAGTCAAGTTCTTCAACAACAAACTAATCAATCCATGTCTTTATAGTCCTTGCTTAGTGCACTGGGGCACAATCATGTTGGAATACAACAAACTGTTGCCACAAAGTTGGGAGCATAGCATAGTCCAAGATGTTTTGGTATGCTGAAGCATTAAGATTGCCCTTCATTTGGGATAAGGGGCCTGATTAATTAAAATACTTTTGTCCATATAGTGTATGTTCAGATGAGTATGTTGAAAATGAAAGATGTTTGCCAGATGTTTACCCCGCCCCCTCACGACACGCACACACACACACACACACAAAGTGGAAACCATCTTTTTTAAAGCCTTACCCAGGTCGGCAGTTCGCGCTTGCTCCTGAACACTCGTGTCGTGGTGAAGTCCTGCTCATTCTCCTGTAGATACATGGCGCTGAGCAGGCGGTGAAGCTTTGTGTCCCGGTGCTGCTTCCATCCCATGTACACAGCGAGGCCGAGCAGAACAAAAATCATGCTGAAGCCGAAATATCCCGCCAGGTAGACGGGCAGCAGAGCGCCGAGGCACTTCCCGAAAGATATCAGAACAGAAACAGCTTGTTTGGCCGCGGTGTCGGGAGCAGGAGAGTCCTGGTCGCCGGGGCGCGGCCCCGCATCCTCCTGCTGCATCGCCGCTTACCGATAATAACAATAAATAAAATAAAAACACACACAATTACCCGCTATCTGTCCCCCTATGCGGGAAAAGCCCGTTATTCCTTTCACAAACGGAGAAGTGCTGCTCGCGCGATCATTTGCGCTTTGATGTTCAAAGCGAGTTGGTTGCGCGTGCAGCAGAGTCGGCTCGCGCGCTATATACGTGGCTGCGCCGCCCCTCTCTGAGTAGAGTTTCAGCGCGCGCGATCGTGTCGGGGCGGGTTTTTACAAGCTCGAGCCCTCCTTGCTTGTTGCTTCCTAGTGTATTTTTTCTCTCTTTTTTTCTTTGCTTCAAACTGTTGCGGTTTATCCATCATTTCTGGAAGCTATATGAACTGTTGCGGTTTATCCATCATTTCTGGAAGCTATATGAACTGTTGCGGTTTATCCATCATTTCTGGAAGCTATATGAATTGTTGCGGTTTATCCATCATTTCTGGAAGCTATATGGTGTAGCTTGTTATATACAACTTATATTAAGGTATTTTTTGGAGTCCTTAAGAAATACTCTGGGTTTGATCTGTGCTTAAAGGTGTTTGGAAAAGTTTCAAGAGTGCATTAATCTAGAGACACTAGCGATCTCAGTATCACTGCAGTTAAGGTTGGAGAGGTTATTTTGGATGGCATGCCAGTCCATTGCATGGCACCATGCACACACAGATTGCAACATACAGGTGATATAACATCAGCAACTAGCATGCTTTGGGAAGTAGGAGGAAACCAAAGAACATTGAAGGAAACCCACACAAAGTCAAGCTCAAACCGCAACCTGTTGCACCACTGCATGGCCCATTTTAGTTTTAAGATCATCATTTAAAAAAAAGCCTTTAGACCACTTTCAGTGCTCACAAACCAGTTGCAAAAAGACTTGAGTAGATTAGCAACCTTGTGCCATTTGATTATAATCTAACTGAAGGATTTATCAAGAGTTTATTCAGGAGTCAAACGTTATCTGCTTGTTTTAAGGGATAGCTGCTAAAAGACAGGGAGTGCTATATGACTAAACTAAAACTTTTAAATGTTATCAGTCTAGATCATCTGTATGGTAATGTGTTATGATTACAATGCTGAGAACATTGTAGCAATGAAATCCAAATTTACCTAGCAAAACAGTAAGAATTGGACCTCGCTATTTTGTATCAACTAGGTTTATTAGGTAGAGTTAATGCATAGTTAAGTCCCAGATGTGACTATGGTCAAATTTTTCAGACGGCTATAGTAACTATTAAATTCTATTTTCACAGTAGGTGTTTTAAGTAGCATTACTTATACAATTTTGGTCCCTTTGTGTATGTTTATATTCTTATCCAAAGTCAGAATGTTACACACTTTCTTTTTAGGGTATGTGCTTCATTCTATTTGAAGAATGCTGTGTAGTATCGGATAGTAGACCACACACAACGCAGCTGTAGTCAGGTAGAGGTATTATGAGCTGATACATGTTAGCCATAATGTGTGGTATGAATAACCAATCTCATTTCATGACATGACAACAATAAATGTACTGTAAATTACTGATTGCTTTAGAATTTCTGTTTGTCGCTTGGTCGTTTTATACATTATCCATTAGGCTATTTCTGGGTGGATGTGCTGATCTTGTTTATTCAGTCATGAGCTTTACATTTTAACCCTACTCATTTTGCATTTGCATATGCATTCTTCCACACCCATTCATTTTGGTAAACATTCAGTAATCTTGTAACCCTGTTATGGCTGGGAGTACAGTTTACACCTGCTTATCATCTAACACTCCCACAGTTAAAAATCCAAAAACCAACAAAGCTACCAAGCAACAAGTCACTCATCCAGACACTATCCTTTATGGACTCACTGCACTATCCAAGCCCTGTGTTTATTGTCTTAAAAACCATAACATTCTATGCAAATACTACCAGAGCAGCCATGACCAAATAACAGCGAAACCAGTCAGGTTACTGACTATTCAACAGGTTTTACTTTAATTAAATAGTTACATTTAATATATATGAATGTGCATTTTGTATACAAGATGTATATAACATAAATTGTAGTTGTTTGTTATTTAATGTGTACATTTAAAACCTCAACTTCATTAGCTTTTGCTCAGTGAGATAGTCCAATTTAGTACTTATCGGAGGCAATGTGTTTCCTATTCTTTGTTTACAGTCTAAGATATTCTGATACATTTGCCCATTCTGATAGTTCCTCATGTCTTGACATGTATGAAAATTGGCTAAGACCATGTCTATTCCTGTGCAGAAAAAAAGAGAAAAAAAGCTTTCATGAAAAGTATGTCAGTGTTTAGGGTAACAGTAAGTACAAGGCTTTTTCCCCCCCTTCACATTAGAAGTGTGCTGGAGGTGTTTACACAAAAGGACCATGTGACGAGCTCTACTGTTAGTGCTGTCAACAGGAAAAATGTGTGTGAGGAGTTGAAATGGCCTTTAGGCTCAGTGGGTTGTTAAATTAGTCAGAAATGCATCTGGCAAAGTCAGTGTGTGCCCTGACTGTGAGAAATCCAGACAAACCCAAAACACTATATTGTAAACTATATTATAATAAAGACTATTTTCATTTGAAATATTGATTGGTTTTATATTCAGTACTGTGCAAAAGTCTCAGAGTGAGCAACCCCTCATTTCTTCTAATTTGTCTTCCAAAAAGACAGGCTTTCTTGTATTTTTAAACAGAGTTATGAGGAATAGTTCTCCAGACTCCCTTTGGCTAGACTTTTTCAGCTCTCATTTTCTGTCTAGTTTCTGTACCTGACCAGTTACAGATGAATGTTTATGTTTGTTAAGCCACAGTGACATATGAATCATAAAAAATAAAAAAATAAAAAATCTAACTTAAGGCATGAACCAGTAAGGAACAGATGACGGATGATCAGGCCGGTGAGTAGTAGACTGGTGATGCTGAATGCTGATTGGTTAGAACAGACAAGAGGGAAATGAGGTTGTTGCTGAGGTTGTTACATAAACAACCAATTTTAAAATCACATCTTTAGGCAATTTCCAGCCTGTCAGAGTAAAACATTTGTTCCTATTTCTTTAATTTAATTTAATGAAGAGATGAGGGGTGACTCAAGACTTTTGCACAGTACTTCACATCTAGATAACTGGTATTAGAAATAGCATCCAACCCCTGTATACTGTACTTGCATATTGTATATGTACAAGTTATTTCAACTGGAACAAACTGTACAGGCTTTACAGACTCAGTTATTGTCAATAAAACGCTTCTTCTAATTTCACCACAAAGATTGTAAACTGTGTGGCAACCTGAAGCACCTGTTGTTCTTAACTGGTAAAACCACAGGGTCATGTGAGTACACAGACTTTTGTTCGAATTTCACAGCAGTGTGCACATGAACCAGTTGCTTAGAGTCTTGGACAGATGGAGAGATAAAAGCTAAACAAGCTTTTAACTAGAGTTATTCTGTAAAGGGGCACAGGGAAACGGCAGGTCATTTGCATTTTAAAGCCACAGACACTAAAACAGCATTTTTCATACAGTGGGGAAACAAAATGAACATAAGGGAGGCTAGAATAAATTATTTGAATCATTATTACAGTAACTGGAACATAAACAGAAGACTTCGGAGACCTCTAAGACTTTTGTTAACATGTTTAAAAGGGGTATAACATCAGACCTGTAACCTGTTTCAGGGCCACTTCTACTGGATGTGTTTTTACTGACCTCTTGTGGTCATATTTTGTCAGTAACTACCAAACAACAATTTCTTTTTTGGTTTTTTTTTGTCTGTTGTATTCTAGTAGTCAGCACATTGGATTATTTATTCTGCAAGATGTGGCACCGGTTTTATGCCGAATACTTTTCCTGTCATTCCCCTCCCTTTTCCTATGAGTTTTGCCAAAAGATACAATAGCACAGCTCTCTTACTTTTTTGCCAGAAACTTCAGCTGCAGTCTTTTTTTTTCTTTTCTTTTCTTTTATAAGTGGAGAAGGTTCTGTCGGTTCAACATTTGGGAAAGAGGTGGAAGCCATGTCTTTATCTCAGTATGTGTTGAAGTGTTTTATTTCTCTTTTACTTCAGCAGTTTGCCAGCTACAGTGCAGTGAAAAAGTATTTGCTCTATTCTTGAAAAAGTATTTGCTCTATTTTTTATTTGTTTTGGCATATTTATCGGGCAGAATTTTGTTGATTGAACTAATCCCCTGCATCAGCCCTTTCATCTGAGTTTATTATTAAACATTCTTTAATTAGGTGGAGAATAAATGACTCATTTAGGATGTTTAGACCTCACCTCATAGCATGTACTGTGGAAATATTATTTTAATTAAATTCAATTTAATAAAAAAAAAATTCATAGCGCTTTTAACAATCACCATTAAAAAAAATTATGGAATTATGCATGAAATGAGAGAAAATATGAATGAAGCAAAATGATCAGATTGCGGTGGCAAGGAAAAACTCCCTGAGATGCCAATAGGAAGAAATCTTGAGAGGAACCAGACTCAACAGAGAATACATCACCCATTTGGGTGATAACGGATGTTGTCATACTGTGTTAGGATCTCCAACCAGGATGACAGGTCCAGAGGGCAGAGGGGTCTGGATCACAGGCAGCTCAGGCATGTGTAGCTTGACAGAGATAGATAAGAGAAGATAAAAGCAAGTTCAAATATAAATGGTATGTGTACATTGGATTGATATTGTACAGTACTGCGTGCCACCAAAGATGTAGTGGCGGAGCGCAGTACTCGGTAGAGGGTAAAGTAGCTGCCTGCTGAAACCCACATTCAAAACCAGTAATGGTAAAACTTTTAGCATGAAAAAACATCTGATCAATTTTACACTAATTGTGATTCAACCCTGGAACAGTTTGGTTTTTATTTAGTTATTTATTTCTTTTCTGGAACTGTTAGTTAGCTGAGGGTATTCTAAAGTGCAAAACAACATAAAGATTCACAGGTCTGTCTACTACCTCCATTTTCTCCTTGCCTTTTGGCTACATAGTACTGGCAGATTTAAAACTATGTTCACCCCTGGTCAGAGGTGATGGATGAGGAGGAAGAGGAATAATATGACGATAAGCTTAGATAAGAATATTCATCAGAATATCAGAACAAATTTGAGCTACGATCATAGATAATGTTTTGGTCTATTGCATGACTATGGCACAAGCAAGGTAATATGTGCAACTAAATATAAGCAGATTCTCAGCAGGCTCAATAATTAGGACATTCTGAGATGAAAATGGGTACACTAACATTGCTTGTGTTGGGTACCTAAATGCTACAGTACAGTAAAAGCATACAGTAGGATGCCCCAGTTGCTCTACAGTCTAACACAGAAGAGAATTAGAGGTTGCAGGATAATTGGTGTACCTGCTATCATAGAAATGCGTGGCCAGCATGGTGGCAGTGTGACCCTCTGTGTGGCCATCTGCAGCCATGCAGTTCTCAGTCGTTCTCATGTAAGTTTAGGGCCACACAGCATGGCACATCTAGCATTCCTGGATGGTTTGCAGGATTTTTTTTCACCTCTCTTCCTCTCTTTCAAAGGTTTTTCTCAGCATTGCAGTGAAAGAGTTATGATTAAAGCCTCTATATCCAAGAAAATCTATTACATTCGATGAATGTGGCACGTGATGACATTAGAGTCTTGTGGTCTGACCCAGGACAGAGCTGGATGAATGACTGATATTGAATACTGTAAATGCAAATGCAAATGCAAATATCTATGAACCTATATATTTATTTGCATTTACAGTATTCAATGTCAGTCATTCATCCAGCTCCAGCACAGAATTGAATACTGACGTTGAATACTGTAAATGCAAATTAATATATAGGTTCATATATTTTTGTTCTATTGTCATACATAAAAAATACAAGATAAAGATTTCTGTCCTGTTATTTCAAGAGCACAGAGCTGTGTGTGCGTGTGTGTGTGTGTAGTGTAGTGTAAAAAAATTTTAACATAGTAAATGTTTACCAACAAGTTGCACACCCTTTTTTTTTACAGTTTACTCAACTTTTAGAGAAATTTGCTGGCCAAACAAAATATTTTACATTGCTGTTTAGTTGACACAACATGTACCCAGTTCAAAATCTTAAGAGATGATTCAACTTGCAATTCAAACATTTAAGTCAGCTCATGAAGTATTGTTTGTGGGCTCAATTAATTATATCTCTCTAGGGTCAACTTTTCATCTACTCAAAAAAATAGGTTCTCTCCCATTGTAGCCCATTGATGAAGTTGGTTCAAGTGATCACAATACCAACAATTAAAAAACACAAAAAACTTTTCACTAGTCAAAACAGTCATCTGCATAAAACAGTAGAATACAGGTTCAATTTTGTTTAAGCGTGAATAAAATACCTGAATAACACCAGGTGCTTATCAGTATCTTATTGATTCTTTTATATTACAATATCATAACCATTTTAAAATCTAGCAAAGATTAACAGTTTTTTTCCAATGTGTCAGACACAAAACAAGAGTTTGTTTCTCAACATGAGAAACTGGCAGCAGCGTGTCTCTCCAAGTCTACTAATAATCATTTGGATTGCTTCATAGGTGTACACCCAGTTCTTTTGGAATTCAGTACTACAACTTCTGTAGATCCACAAGGCCAACTATCACACATCTGACCCAGTCCCCAAGCATGTCTCTGGTTAAAGAAACAAGAGAAGTCTTGTAAAGACAAAGGTAAATAAATAAAAGGTAAATAAAGATATTTAAAGCTACATATTGTTTCATATTTTAAAATGGTTTGATATTTTTTAGGTTTTACTTTGTCATTCTCAGAAGTAAATACATGTTTGGAGTGATGTTTTAAATTAATGAATTTACTCAATTTGGTTTTCATACAAATAAGTTACCTGGCAGTTTTTATATCCCTTAACTTACTGAGAACTGAAGCACCACTACTCCTTAACTGATAAACACGTTTTTCTCGGACTCATGTGGCCATGTGTGCTTGGGTGGAGCAGGACGCTGTTGCTAGGCAAAAGTCGGGGCAAAATGGGAACAATAGATAGAAATAAAAGTTATAAAAGTTTAGCCCCCTATCTCCTGTACAGTGCGGTAACATGAAGCCTAAAGTTACCTAAGCCCACCTCGGTAATGTCAGGGTGCCTCAGTATAACAATAAAACACACCAGCCTCACATATATAAAGCTACCTGTCTAAATACGTAACCAGAATAAAGAGCCCACAAGACAGGCATCTTCACCTCTTTAGTGCGTGCAGTTTGATAGCATCGGTTTTATAAATAACATGATTGCATCTCAGGAAATTGCCGCTCAATTTGATTTTTTTAGTTTATTCAGTCTGTGTCTCCAAAGTTTTCCAGTATGCAAAATATACCACTATAAGAAGTTGGGCCAACAATACAATATTAATTAATTCAACATTCATCTAGTTGGCATTTTTACAGTGTAGTGTTTATTCATTGTCTGACTTTGTGTATCATCTGACAACAGTGTTGAAATGATCTAATAATTTTGAGGAACTGTGATTTTTGCAGGATGAGTCAAAGGTTTTGTAACTGTCTCTTGAGTTCTAGGTAATGAATTTACTCTTTTGAGAAACAGAGAGGTGATTTCAGGTCATGCATTTTGTCAATTCAGAAAAACTGTAAAACCATGTTTTTTCAGTAATATGTAATAAGCAAATACATTTTAAATCAGTTATTGTATTACCACCATTTCATGTCTTCATGCCAAAATGGTAGACGGTCTGAAGCACCATACTGTATCAATTTTGTATAACTTTTTGTTTCTTCAGGTTCAGTGACCGATCAAAGGTGAATTATAATTATAAATTATAAATTATATTTATATATAACTGATATATATGATTTAAATGATTTCTGCTATAACATGTTTGAGTCAAATATGAAAAAAAAAAAGTCAAACATTGTCAAATAAGAGACTGGTTTTGCAAAACATAGTTTTGCACTTATCCCAGTGTTTCAGCAGTGCTTGGATACCATCAAGGTAGAACGATTTCTCAATCCACCGAATCCATGATCAGACTGCCTGTTACACGTCTGGAACGATCCCCTCCCAGGAACTCCCAGATCAGGACTCTGCGGGGATGTAGCAGTAACTCCCAGCCAAGTGGCTGTAATGTGCAAGTGTTGTTTCTGTGCACAGTGTCAACAGACAGATGTGTCTCTTTTGCAAGTGGGTGACTAGTTCAATTCAATTCAATTCAATTTTACTTGTATAGCGCTTTTAACAATTGTCATTGTCGCAAAGCAGCTTTACACA
>JAQMYJ010000015.1:19995473-20011609 GCA_030014305.1 Clarias laeviceps | reverse complement strand
TATAGAGGATTATGTTGGCTGCATTACTTAAACGCATTAGAAAGAACAATAGTGTTTAATATTAGCCTTTTTGTGAAACAGGCAACTTGCGCAACCAATTATAAAGACCTTTCGTCACGCCCCCTACCTTTCGGCACGCCCCAACCTTTCGACACGCCCATTACTCCGATCTGCAGCTACCCCTGTCTCAAACCTTTTGATACCACCTTGTGTGTATTTGTACGTGTGTGTTTTCTTTCGCTAATTTTCCTGCAAAACACATGGGAAAGACTGGAGGAATTGATAACTCAAACAAAGATTGGTTTAGGGTAAAACACGCTGTTTATTTATTATTGGTTAATTTTAACTGACTTGAACTGTTTTAAACTTTCTTGATAAAGTCTAAAGTACTGAGCACTTACAAAATGTACTAAACTTGACGACTACAGCCCCTTTATACCACCCAGTCAGTGTTAGCTGTTAAAGAGAGTGAGACCTCATGCCTCTTATAATTTATTAGAAAACAATTTAGCAAATCCGACAGAGGCTCGCGCCTGCTCCCTACCTGTTCTTGTTTGATGCTGGGCGAGGCTCACGGGCTCGTTAGGCGTGTCGCCGATCATTGGCTGAGAGGGGCCCCTCAATAAAGTCTCCAATTTGCCACCGCCAGCCTTCACAGCGCGTGTGGGAGGATTAAGTCTGGAGCTCATGGTTTTGTCTTTGAGTCCAAGTTCATGCCGGGTTCCTCAGCGATATTTCATTTCCGAGAGAGAGAGGGATGTCGCTCGCTTTAGAAAACGCAACTGTTATCTCCAACGTCTTGTCTTTCACCTCTTTGTCAGCTCGATTATCAATGGCGTCATACCACTGTAACCATGGTGATGAGCGAGCCATAAAGCGCAGGCTTAAGAATTAAGAAGTATGTTTTCACACATCATGTGTGCTGATGGATTAATTTTTTCCATAAACATACTCCACAATGCCATGAAATTAAAAGTATAAAACTGCATGAGTTATATAAGTGTTTAGTTGTAATGCAACTAAAATGAAGAAGGCATGGGTTGTCTTAAAACATAAAACCTCTTCATACTTACTGTTTTGAAGGATCAGTGGTTCAGCGGTCAATTATTTAGTTTTTTTTTTTTTTGGTAATGTTTGTTGTTTAAATCTGTGAATCCACCACCTTCTTCTTTGTAAAACCTCTCATACACAGCTTGTTTCTTTTTCTACCATTGCAATGCTAGGAGTGGGTAGAAATCATTCAGCAGCCTTTTTTTTAAAGAAAATATAAAAATACAATTGTAGGAAAATAGCACATACAAAACTCAGGATCAAAGGACACATCTTTATGAGGAACAACCAATACTGTAGAATATTAAATTGCAACTTTGAAACAGATGAAGACATTCATAGTATATAAAGATGAGAAATACATAAAATAAGATATTTAAGATAATATAAAATAATAAAAACAAAACGGTCAAAGTGTTTTGTTGGTTAATTCTGAAGGTCGAGAAAGTAGT
Source organism: Clarias laeviceps (assembly GCA_030014305.1). Classification (NCBI taxonomy): domain Eukaryota; kingdom Metazoa; phylum Chordata; class Actinopteri; order Siluriformes; family Clariidae; genus Clarias; species Clarias laeviceps. The sequence goes on along the minus strand of JAQMYJ010000015.1, from coordinate 20,010,107 downwards.
AAGGAACTTTTGTGGTTCTTCACAAAGTTTAGTGAGCACAAGAGTTTTTGGAAAGAAAGAGGGGATTTCAAAAGTTTGCATTTGTGGCCATAAAACTTTTAATCAAAATATAAAAATTGACATCCCATGTACATGATCTGTTATCACAAAGAAACGTTTGTTGGACATAGTGACAGTTTCTCTGGCACGAAGGTGGGATTTAATAAACTGCAATAAGCCACATTGAACTGCTTTTATTACCAGAGGTTACCCGCAGCTCCATCCGCATACATCTCTGGTTTGAGTGCAAGGGAAAGAACAGAACACATGATATATAATTTATGACGTTTACTGTCTTAACCCATAAAGTATTGCAAAGTTCTATTAATAGTGAACAAACAGTATTCCACAACTACAATGTATTGAAACTATTGAAAGATAGTATAAGGGAGTATAGAAAAGTTTCGAGATTCGCACACCACAGATTTGGTCGCTGTCGCCATATGTCCTTCCTCAGATGCCTTAAAACCTGGCAGCAAAATTCGCTATTGATGGTCTGGTCAGGGGACAAATTTTTGATGCACAATGGCTCAAATGTGGAAAAAGATGATGACCATGAGCTTGGTGGAGCTTGCCTTTTTCAGTCATGGAAATAATGGGCTCTATCACTGTGACGGCTATTGCTTCATCTGAGGCTCGTACCCATACACCCAGCAGTGTTGTTGGTTGTTCTCCTACGATCATCATTCACAAGTTGCCGAATTGTTTCTCCCTGTGACTGTGCGTGTAACCTTGTGCTGCCATCTGTTGGCATGTTACTAAATTAGTCTCAAACCTTTTGACACCACCACGTAACAACAAACACTGCAATAATAAAATGCTAACTGAATATATATGAGCTTAACTACTCCAACACCATGGGATAAGACAAACTGGAAATTGAACGCATCTTTTTCATAAAAATAAATAAATATACTGTGGTGCGCCATTGCCCCCAGATGCATTACACAACCTGTTTGCCTTTTGAGCATGTTAAGACTCCAAAAAGCTGGGAAAAAAGCATCACACTATGATGTCACTCAAGTTGATATTATTCAGAAAGTTATTAGCCACTTTTTGGCATAATCTATGTGCTGGTTTTCATGACGTTTTGAGCATGTTAAGATCCCCCCCAAAAAAAAACAGATGCTAAAAATAAATCCTTAGAAGAAAACAGGGCCCTGAGCATCAGTACTATCTAAGCATCAGCACTATCAGAACTATGATGCTATAAATTACTTTATTGCTAATGTCATAGTGCTTGGGCCCAAATTGATTAGCAAGCAAATATGAGAAATAAGGTTAGATACTGTAACTTAAGAAATAATGGCAATATTTTAAAGATACAAGCTCTGAATTCTTTGCCTGCAAGACGCCACATGACATATATCACTTTTTTGCATTTATGATTCACATATCCTACAGTCTCTCCTACAGTCTCGCATCAAAATAATTCCAGAAAAAAAGTGCTAGCTCTCTCTAAATAGTTTCCATACATTTTTTAGAATATATTCCATGACTCCCCATTTTTTAACTTCATTTATTCCACTTTGCACTTTCCAAGTTAGGGGTTTAACATTTTCCCTGTTTCCATAAAGATCCCTCGTAGGTAAAAAGCGATTTTCCCATATCTGCTTAAATATTTCCAAAAATACAATTCATCAGCGAGCAACGATGAGTGGGCCCAAGAACTCTGCCCCATTGCACAACTTGCACACTTCACACAATATTATGTAATAGGGCTGATTACATGGCTTGGGCCCTAACTATTTGTCATGTCAACTGTGTGTGTGTGTGTGTGTGTGTGTGTGAGAGAGAGAATGAGTGTGAGTTAACATTTGTGATGTGTGTGAATAGGTAGAATAGGGGGAATTTTATGTTTAAGACCTCCAAAAAGCTGGTATGTGTGTGTGTCTGTGTACATGTGTGAGAGTGAGAGATGTGAGTGTTAACATTTGTGACGTGTGTGTGTGTGTGTATGTGTGTGATGTATGAGGGTGTTTATGCATGTGTGCTTGTGTGTGTCTATGTGTGAGAAAGAGAGATGTGTGTGTATATGTTTGTGCGTGTGTGTGAGTGTTAACATTTGTGATGTAGAATGTTAGAATGTAGAATAGACCGTAGATTCTGGAAAAAAGGCATCACACTATGATGTTACTCAAGGTGATGTCACTGAACATAATATCACTGAAAGCGTCACTCCATATAATGTCACTCAATATGTCACTCAATATGTCACACAGAAAGTTATTAATCACTTTTCAGCATAAGTTTAAGGCATCGTCATGGCTGACCCATTTGAGATATCAAAAATCCCTCTATAATTTTGCATTCTCATCCTATGATCACTGGTGGCAATAGTATAAATTCCCTAGGAGGAGTGAACATTCCAAAATAACTGACTTCCTGTTGAGTTGAGCCCATGACAAGCAGTGCAAAATTGTTCAGCTCAATGAGCTCTAAACGTGTACTGGGTTTCACGTGTTATGAGCTATGCAGTAATCTTGTGTGAGGGCCCATGCCACACGACTTTCCTAATGGCAGCAGATTCCAACCTGTCTGCCAATTTACATGAGTTTTTGACCATGTTAAGACCCTCCAAAAGCTCAAAATTGTGGAAAATAAATCCTTAGGAAAACAAGAGGGTCCTGTGCACCCCATAATGCTTGGGCCCTAATAATAGAGAACAGAGTTGGACTTACAGTAACACACTCCCCTGAGCTGTCACATTTTCTACCTTAAACTGATACATCTTCACCAGAATAGTTCTTCCATCCAAAAAGACCCAATTAAACATTTTCCCCAATTCCCATCATGTGCATTTAGAAATCCATCATTCCATCTAATGGTGGTCTGGTAATCAAATAAAGTTATTATTACCTCACATTATGACATAAAAGTTGATAATGATGCCACCTACCATTATAATTGATTGAGGGATGCCTGTGACACGCCTGTAACAGAAAGGCCTGAGATAAAACTAATAGTTTAAACACCAGTCAAACATAATTTTTGTTTTATATATTAGATTTAAGTACTCTAAAAGGAATGTGAATTTTTATATTTGTTTATTATTTGTTCATATGTAAGTAAAGAACCTGAACTATCAATAAAAAAATATGATCAATGCCTTTTTCAAAGAAAAAAATGCAATTTTTGCAAAAAGAACGTATGACTTCTTTTGAATGGTGTTATCAGTGCTCCAAAAAAAATGAGAATGGGGAATTGTGGACATGGCAGATCTTTCAGGCTAACTAAAGTTTGTTGTGAAACTGACAAGTTTAAGAGACAAAAAGCTGGCAAAGATCACAGGATAACAAAAGCATCAGGCCATAAAGGAAGATAGGGAATGGTATACATTTACATTTAGCAGACGCTCTTATCCAGAGCGACTTACATTTTTTTTTTATCTCATTGCACATCTGAGCAGTTGAGGGTTAAGGGCCTTGCTCAAGGGCCCAACAGTGGCAACTTGGTGGTTGTGGGGTTTGAACCTGGGATCTTCCGAACCGTAGTCCAATGCCTTAACCACTGAGCTACCCCTGGTATAAACATACATATAAATAAATAAAAGAAAAGATGTAGAGTGTGTAAGAGACTTTTGACTTTTTCTTTTTTAATCATAAATATGACATTGACATGATAAAAATCTAATACTTCAAGTCTTCCTTTTGTTTTCTTGTTTAGGAGAGATGACTGCTTTAATTTTTATGCTCTGTTTTTTCAGAACTTTCTTTTTAGAGAATTTTCTTTACAATTGTTAATATTAACATACTGTACATTATAGAGATACACAAAACAGGGCAAGTTCAACAGTCAGAGCTTGTCCATAGAGTTTCTGCAAGTGACTGAGGTTGCTTTCTTAATGAAGCCATATTGCCAGTCCAGCACAAGAGAAAGATTGTAGTCAGGGCTTAAAATTGACCATGCCGAGACTTGCTGTCTGACGAATTGCAAATTTTTAAAGGATTCTTACAATTTTGATCACCCTGAGGTGAAAGGAAATACTTTTGTGATGTGATAAATACTTTTCACTGCAATCTGTTCAATACAAATTTTATTCTTTGGTTCATAGTTGTTGTTGGTCTTTCAGCAGCTTCCGCACAACAACTTGGCACAGGTTTTACGCCGAATGCCCTTCCTGACGCAACCCTCCCATTTATCCAGGCTTGGGACCAGCACTGCGTCCAGTGGCTGGGGGGTTTGGGAATCGAACCCGGGCCTTCCGCATGGCAGATGAAACACCTACCACTGAGCTTTGGTTCATAGTTATTACTATGATAAATATGATAAATTGATAAATAGCAAAACCTTCACCCTCAACTATTAAAACGTCAAAAACAGTCAATTTAAGAAGATAATGTTTCAAATTTTTACCACATTTTTTGAGACATAGGCCTTAAAGCAAAGCATTTTAACCATTTTTTGTTTTGCTGTTATGGCTCAGGATTGTGCAATATAGAGTGACATATCACTCACTTTTAGCACAAACTAGGCAACATGAACTGAATTTTATTTCATTAAAAAAAACTACAAACATAACAGCAAAAAGTTGTAAAAAAATAAAATAAAATAAGTCACATACTGTATGCAAATAAATAGCACAGATGTACATGATCATGTGCCTTTATTGTTGTTTTCATTTCTTTTTATGACCAAAAATATAATAATATGCTCATTTTGAGAGATTTTTGTGATGTCATTCCCATATTCCCATATACGTATGTATTTACATTCCCAATCTAAAAAATTCCAGGTTATAAAAGCAATGATAACTTTCATTTTGCCTGATATTTCCAAAAACCCAAATGCAGTTTGATGCCTCCTTGTTAACACATAGTGGCAAGGGTTTCATATAAGCACATACAGTATATATATTTTTATCATCATTGACCTATTCTGTGTTGCTGGTACAGATCTGTACCGCTTGGGTTTTAAGGTTAAATTAGCAGGAGGTGTTCAACACTGCACTCTTATTGATTTTTGTCTGCTCTTTGGTTTGACCATTTAAGGTAAGACAAACTTTTTTTTACTCTTTAACAGCAGGGAAAGGCTTTTGGTCCATTCAGGTAGTCAGCTAACCTCATTTTTTTGGGCACATAACATTGCTGAACATAACTCTTGTCAGAAGCAACCCAAGTTCATAACACTGCCCTCATAGGCCTGTATGGTAGGCACTAGGCATGATGGGTACATAAATTCATTCACATCTCTTTTGACCCTGATGTGTCCATCACTCTAGAACAGGGTAAATCTGGACCAGACCACATGATCTTTTTCCAATGTTCCACAGTCTGTTCTTTATGCTTTCTAGCAAGTTAGTCTCTAGCTTTTTTTTCAATTAGCATCACTAATCAGTGGTTTCCTTAAGGCTACAAAGAAGAACAAAAATTCTTCGCTTAAGCTCTCTTATCATAGTGCAAGTGGAAATACTCTTACTTTTACTATTAAAGTAGTGAGTTCTACAGTTGTTTTTATTTTCTTTACAATTTAATTTCACTAAATGTTTAAGTGATCTCCCATCACACTCATCCAGGATGTTTTTCAAACCACATTTCTTCCTCGAAGATGATGTTTGACAAATATCCTTTTAATAATGCGTTTTACAGTTCTTAACCCAACTTTTGTAGTTTCAATAATCTCCAATAATTTGACCCTTCTGAAACAGTATAACATCTTTGCCATGACATTGATTAAGAAATAAGAAGCTACTCACTGCATCAGGGTTAAATAACTTTCTGCCTGCTGAACCATATTGATCAGTGCAGTAATTATCCAGTGGAAGCATATTAACCATTTACCTCGTTCTTCTTCTTCTTTGTTGTTGTTCCAGTAGGTTGGTTATATTACCGCCAACTGTAGGTCTCATTCTTCCTCGTCTTACCTGCCTCCTAAAGCCGACTTTCCAAACCAGCCTTCCATAAAAACATCTAATGCATCCTTCCCTGATCTTGTCTTGACAATATTATTATTGTGTCTTGAACTTTTCATCAGCTTTATCTGGTACTTCCATACACTCTTCTCGACATGTTTCCTCTCAGTAGTGCTCAGCATCTAGTTGGAGTTTCGTAGGTTTCCACCCATAGATCTCTCTTTCTCTTCGGCTTCCCTGTCCTTTAAAGTCGACTTTCTGGTCCAGTCTTTCTAAAAAACATTAAACGCTTCCGTCCCTCATTCTAAAACACTTTTAACATTGCCTTCAACTCTCTTCTTGGAGCTGTGCCACCATGTCTAGCCTTGTGCATTTATTTCCTGCCATTTCTTACACTAGATCCCACTGGATGTTTACCTACTATAAATAGACTGCTATTAAGGTTGTTGTGTCCAATTATTAGTCTGATAATTAATACCCCCCCCCATCACATCTACTTTGTTGTGTATTAAATGGAAATGTACACAGCTGCCAAAAATTACATACATGAATACATATATGGCAGTATCACTTATGATTCTTTATCCCACTTCTGTTGCCATTATCCACACTATACCTCTGACAGTCTGATATTGACCTCTCCAATTTTGGTTGCTTCTTTTGCCAACTCGTCTGCTCGCTCATAGAAATCCAGGTGGTCATTTTTCTTTTTTGACCAGGCAGTGAGCAAGTGTATAATATAATGAACTAATATTAATAGATAACATTTGTGGTATATTGTCACATGCTGTTTGTGACAGAACGTGATCACGTGACCAGTGCGCGCCACAAAAGAGCATAGAACATTTATGCAAACCCGCGGTTTACCCACTAGAGGGCAGAAGAGGATTGTATTCAATGTCTGTCATGTAAACAGAGTGCAAAGTTTACCAAAGTGGGGAAAACATAGAAAAAACATGGAATCTTTTAGAAACAAAGTATTTCGTGTTTGTTTTCCTACATGTTCCTTAACCCTTGTGTGGTGTTCATATTTCTGTTACTTAGCCAGTGTTCCGGGTCTGTTGGACCCGCTGCATTTTGTAGCTTTTAATTCAAATCAATCAATTTTATGTTAAAGTACTCAACATAATACTTAAATTGGTTAATATCAAAATGGTTAATATTTGCCCTTTCCATTTGTTAGATCACATTTATGAATTAAACTGCTCCTCTTTTTTTCCCCTTTTTTAATAAAATGTAATAAAAAAGATCAATTATCAGGGGAAAAAAATCAACAGATGTACAAATTAAGCAACTATTGATTTTGAACTATATGAACTTAATTAGAAGTTTTAGGTCATTTTACACAAAACAAGCTGAACCACGTCAGTCTAGCCAACACATCAGCCCCACTGAACACGTTACCTTTTTATACCAGCCTGTACAACACATGAGGGGCAGAGTTTCACTGTGTATGTTGTGCATATGTACTTTTCGATGTATGTACATAGTGTTTCTCTGTCCATCTTGGGTCCACACACCTTACAGCCTAGAATAATAGGCCCAAGGTTGTAAAATAGGGGGAGGCGATGCACTCACTTGTCCCACACCATCCTGATGGCAGCTACTGTAAATTGTCTTTCTGACGTCAAGCTGGTCTGTCATCTTGTTTATCAAAGTGGATAATCCTGGAAATTATATGGACGTTTTCCAGGGATATTGTTGAATAGAAATGTTCTCTGCCAGTTTCTGTATCCTACCAGGATTCTGTGGATTCCCCCTCGGACATGAGAACTCTAGCAAGGAAAACAGCCCCAAAGTGAGCAAAAAAATGTGGGTGTTCCAAAAAACACACCTTCCTTCTAAATTATTGCAATCCAAGAATGGATTGAATCTGGGACAAAAAGTTCAAAAGAAGACACATGAGTAACTGCCATCCCTGTTGGCCCTGGTTGCATTCTTATCACATTGGCAGCCATGCAGGGTGGCTCATTTCTTGGGCAAGAAGACAATTCAATTTCAACATTTTTTGACATCCACATTTTTTATGTGCTAGCTGCTGACCGGCTGGGTCTGGTGTCTTGTCTTCGTTTTTGGAACTACCTGATGCTCAGTCTCAACCTTTTCCTTAAAGTCACTGTCAGACTCTGAATGTACAGAAATGTGTTCATCTTCCTCTACATCATCATCAAAAGCATCTCTCTCTTCCAAATTCAATTGCAATGTCATTTGAACAAAGAATCTTTTGGCCATCTGGATAAGTTGTGATAAGGAACCACAAAGCTATATTTATTGCGTGCAGTGCCCAATTTGGGATATGAAAAATGCAAAAGAATAGGAACAAATAAAGATTGGTTCCCACAAGACAGAGGGTAAAGTATGCAGGAAAGTGAGAGCAGACAGGTGTCTGTGCTTGAATTTTGCCACAATGTTGTATGACAATGTTTGCAACCTTGTGGGGGACGAGAGGGCCAAAACACAAAATGCACACTCTCTCACACAAACATACACACACACACATACAGCAGTCCCAGACAGGAAAAGGACAGAGTGAAGGTACAAAGGACCTACAAATTTTTTTTATTTTATTAGCCCCGAGTCCATTAGACCTGAACATCCTCTATGTAATATAAAGGTTTTTTTTTATGTACAGGGTGTGGTCATTGAAAATGTTTTCTGATATATATATATTTATATAATTGTATCAAATATAATTATATAATTAAAAATATAATTGTATAATTAATTGATAAAAAATGAAAACACACAAGGGTTAATATATCACAGTTGAGAACTTGTGTGTGTGTGTGAGGAGTTTGCATGTGCCTGGTGGGTTTTCCTCCGGGTACTCCAGTTTCCGGTTTGTGTGTCCTGCCTCATGCCCTGAGCAACTAGGATAGGCTCCAGGACCCCCATGACCCCATACACACCCATAACTGTATGTGTATGGGTAGAATGCAGTTAATACCTATGTACAGGTGCATCTCAATAAATTAGAATATCATCTAAAAGTTGATTCATTTCAGTAATTCAATTAAAGTAAAACTTGTATATTATCTAGATTCATTACACACTGATATATTTCAAGTGTTTATTTCTTTTTCTTAATTTTGATGCTTACAGGTAATGAAAACCCCAAATTCAGTATCTCAGAAAATTTGAATATTACTTAAGACCAATTAAAAACATTTTAACACAAACGTTGGACTACTGGAAAGTGTGAACATGCACAGAACTCAATACTGGGTCAGGGTTTCCTTTGCATAAATGAATTACTGCAGCAATGCGGCATGGCATGGAGACAATCAGTCTGCACTGCTGAGGTGTTATGGAAGCTCAGGTTGCTCTGATAGCAGCCTTTAGCTCTTATGAGCTGTTGGGTCTGGTGTCTCACATCTGCCTCTTCACAATACCCCCCCAAATTCTCTATGGGGTTTAGGTCGGGTGAGTTTGCTGGCTGATCAAGCACAGGGATACTATGGTAATTAAACCAGGTATTAGTCCTACTGGAAAATGAAATCAGCATCTCTATAAAGCTGCTCAGCAGAGGAAAGCATGAAGTACTCTAAAACTTCCTAGTAGACAGCTGTGCTGACCTTGGACCTGATAAAACATGGACCAAAACCAGCAGATGACATGGCTCCCCAAACCAACACTGACTGTGCAAACTTACACTGGACCTCAAACTTCCAGACTCTGGGACCTTGATTTCCAAATGAAGTGCAAAATTTACTTTCAGCCCACTGAACAACAGACCAGTCCTTTTTGTCGCACTGGTGCAGTAATTCATGAAAAGGGAGCCCCAAACCAATATTGAATGCTGTACCTGTTCATACTTTTCAGGAGTCCATTTCTGTGATTAAAATCCTTTTAATTGGTCTAAATTCAAATTTTTTTGATGTACTAAACTGGGTTCTCATTAGCTATAAGCCACAACCACCCACCGTTAAAAAATTACACAAGTTGCACTTTTTTGAATTTAATTACTAAAAAAGAAAAAGTTCTAATTTATTGAGCTGCACCTGTATTTAGTTACAAATTTTTTTATTTAAACACACTACCACATGCTCAATTCATTCATCTTCATAAACCTGGCTTGCATTGGACAAAAGGCAGTGTGAAAACACTGGACACAAGGTGAGAATTTACCCAGTCTGTTGGAGGGCAGCATAGACAAATCTGGGCAATTTAACACTACCTGCATACTTCGACAGTGGGAGAAACCTCAAACACGGAAAGAATTTAACAAGGGACCCTGGAGTTCCAGCTTGTCACTTTTGTTCAACAAACTTAATGCCTACACTCTACTCAAACCCAAAAACAAGTAATCATTCAGCAAGAGCACACAAGTACATTTTAAACCAATTTTTTATTGGACCGGTATTAACAAAAACGCTGCACTGCCAAGTCAAGAAAGTCCAAAAGAGTCCACAAGGTAAAAGACCAACAGCCGACTGGACAGCCCAAAGATGGAAGCTTCCTCCGTGACACTTGACTGGACTCCACAGAAGATGGACAACACCCCTCTTCAGTTGGACTTTTGCCAGAAGACTCAAAGGGAATCCAAGATGAACAGGATCTCAGCTGCAGCACAAGGTTTGCAGTTTACTTGGACCTCTGCCTCATCTTTCTCCTTTTACGCTTCAGCCTGGGGAAGGAGGGGGGGGGGAGAACATTAGATTTCCTCATGTTAAAAGTAGTGTATAAAAAAATATAAAAAAATGATAAACAGGACAAAGTACACACCTGCGCATACGCTTCTTTCTCCACTGGTGGGGAAGAAAATTGAAGATTTAGTATTTTAAAAAGCATAAAGAAAATAGCAATGGAACTGGTAGCACATGTAGACACTTGTGAATTGACTGACCGCTCTTGATCCAATACAAGTATACAACAAAATGAAATGGCATGAATTGATTCATGACCAGGAACACTTAAGCTAGACCATGCGGTCCAAACATGTACACTAGTGACGAGCATATAGATTAAGGTGTTAAAAAAAAAAAAAAAAACCCCGAAACAGATTCCCGAACGACGGAATCAAATTCAGTGAGTCGACGCCAGGCTTCAGGAAGCACCACGATGCGAAACGGCTAATGCTAATTAACAAACAGGACAATTTACACCAAGTTAAAGTTGGCTTAAAAGCAGAATAGTGTGCAAAAGAAAGCGTACGTGTTAGAGCATTATCCTATCATCATTAGCTAGTTAAGTCTTAAGAATCAATTCCAACACGTTAAGTGTAACATTAAACACTGCATAGGGGACGCCATTTTCTTTTTCCATGCTAGTCTACACAAACGATTGTTTCATAAAAAAAGGGGGGAAGCGAACGTCTAAATACTTTAAATCCGACACACCCTAAAAAACAAGATTCACCAATTTGTCAACCTAAAAGCATTAAAATATCTTACAAGTCCTCCAATTCCCAGCTCTAAATGCAATGGTTAGCTAGTTACAGCGCTGTTATGAGCTTAGCCACATTGTTCATCGTCCTGAAACAGATAAAACATCGACAATATCCTCCACTTACCTTCGCTCTCATGTTGGAGACGTTTCTGTAAAGACAGAGAATATGAAAATATTAATGGATGGCTTTTAAACAAGCCTGATTGGTTTGGATTAAACTAGCGACCCCAAACAAAAAGATCTCTCACCTCGCACCGCGAAGCTAACGACTTCAAGAGAGCGTCACATCGCAGGGGGAGGTCTTATATACAGTCGATACGTCACAGTCTCGCGATAGCGGAAGTCCTGTACAGTACACAAGCAATGGCTTCAAATCTCGCGTGTTTAAAGGATGGGAGTTTGAAGGTCATTCTAAAAGCCTTAACTTGCAATTTCTTAAGGTTTATGATGACGTTTTACCGTCTTCATATTCTTTACTCAGTATAATCACATTTAGTATCAGAATCTGCTGTAACTGAATTAATTTAGTGGAGGTTTTGGTCTGTAGACATTGGTGGCTTAATGGTGGTCTGCCATGTGGTTGACCAAGATTTCATTCTGACCCACCTTTATCCTGTATACAGGTTCACGGGGGCCTGGAGCCTGTCCCAGCAGATTTAGGGCACAAGGCACATATTGTTTTACATAAAGTATATCAGACTATTTTTGTTTTTAATGTACCAGATTTGGTTTCCTGCTGAATACTTTTTTCAGCGAGCAGTGCTGAACAGTTCTGAAAATTAAAAAGGTCTTTTGGGGATTTTGCTTTGCCTTTCTGGCCTGCATATAATCAGTTCTGTTTTAATATCTACACCAGAGTATTCAAAATCCAAAAGGGTCCCACACTTCCCAACAATGGGACATCCAACAACTGCAGGGTGGAAAGCATGATCAGATCTAAGCGGCTAAGGCTACATTGTTAAGCTTTGAAGATCCTACATTGCATTCACTGCACCTTTGATTTTCAAAGATCTGGCATTCCACTCACTGAATGCAATGGGGTTTGAGCCACCTCAGGAGATGGACAACACCTCTTGAGTTCGATTTTTCCTATTTGGACTCAAAGGGAATAAAAAAATTAACTGGATCTCAGCTGCAGCACACAGTTTGCAGTTTACTTGGCCCTCTGCCTCATCTTTCTCCTTTTACGCTTCAGCCTGAAAAATAAATAAAGACTCGTTCAGATTTCCTCCCCATGCAAAATGAAAACTTATAGTGTAAAGTAGTTACATTAAGTACACACCTGCGCATACGCTTCTTCCTCCACTGTGGGGAGAAAAAATGCAAGAGATACTTAGCATTTTTTAAAAATCTCACAGAAGATATAACAAAGTACAACAAATGACAATATAGCAAGAAGCACCATGCATTTACATTTACTGGTTAAACTCAGAAAAAGCAGAACATAAGAATGGTATAAAACAAAATTTATGTAGTGCTAGTTGCGGCATTATTCATTTCCCGTTAATTCTTAGGAATTAATTAAAAGTAACGTTATAAACACTTCATATGAGGGTAAATTAATATGTCATCCGATAAATCAATCGTCAAGATTTCCCACTTACCTTCGCTCTCATGTTGTAGAGGTTTCTGTAAAGACGGACAATATGAAAATATTAATGGATGGCCTTTAAATAAGCCCGAGTTCAGAGAAGTACAGATTTCTATCCTCACAATGCGAAGCTACTGTAGACTTCTACATGATGTCATAAAAGGCGTAGTGGCCTTGTATACAATCGACACGTCACAGACGACACGTCATTGTCAAAAAGAAGTCATAATATGACATAATAGTGGAATTCAGCACAAAATACAAAATCTTACTGGATGTCATTATTACATAATGATTAGCAAAACCGTTCTCATCTATGTACTGTGGAGCTCTATGCATTACTGATTGCATTAGAATTGGCTGAGCAGTTTAATCACTGAAATACAGTAATCAGTAGTGATGCTTTGATATCGTATTATGTAAACTGATGAAATGGATGTTAAATGACATGCTGGTATACTTACTGGAAAAGATGGCTGCTTATTTTAAAATTGAGGAACACCATGTTCCCAGTAACATGTCTAGAACTTTTCAAAGTAAGAAAAGCTCAAAAAAAGAAATAAAGGAAAAAGCCTACAAAATGTTGTGGAAAGAGGGGACTGCTAATCAAAATGCACACGGTGAGAATTGGCGGGAAATTGTTTAATTGGTTTAAGGACGTTTTGGATGGAAGAACTAAACGTGTAAGTGGGAAAGTGTGTCATTTGGAAGTGAGTTTGTGAGAAACAAGTTCATGTTAGTAGTGATGGCGAGATGAAGCCTCATTTAGGTGTCCAGGTTTACAAGACAATAGTTTCACCAAAAGGTTCATTTCATTAAGCATCATTTAAGGCCCATTGTACTGCCATCTAGTGGAGAAAGGTTGTGCAGCAAAACAGCACAGTTAGGATGGACATGCAGCTCCAAGTGATGTTGCATTCACCGACTGTCATGTCAGTTGTGTGTATGGTTTAAAAATCCAGTGTACAAAGGGAACGTTTATGCACGTAATCACCACTGCGGAATCCTTGAAAATTAAGTGAACTTGAACAGAGAGGAAACGTGAGGAACAAATAAGAGAACCTTATTACTTTTTTAATCATAAACATTAATACAATTAACAAGCCACAGTTTTCTTTAAATAGAATATATATATTTTGCAAATCAGTATTAAGAATCCAATATACACATCAATGTATGTCAATAAAGAAAATTAATTAAGGAGGTAAAGGGTAAAAAAATAACACTAGAGTTATGATCACTAATTATGAGGTAATTAATCAAAAACAAAAGTTATGTGCATTTCTTTATATATTAGCTAAGGAGTTAATATTAAGTTTGTAAAATTTCTTTTTAGTTTTCCTGAATCTTGATTTATGAATTTAAAAAAAATCTCCAATATAATTGAGTCACAACTGTTAGACTCAAAGTGAGCGAGCCTCATGGACTCCTTATTAAGAGATGGTTTAAAAAAAATACAGTATTGTTCTTGGATAATACTAAAGATTAAAACAATTTGTTTTAATCAATAACAATGTTTCTCTTTTAATTCTAATTACAATGACAATAAACAAGACCCAAATCAAATGTATGTATTTTATATATATGTGTATTTTATACATACATACAATTAATTTTTTTTTGGAAAAAAAAATATATATATATATATTTAATATTTAGATATATATTATAATATATAAAATAACACGTGGAATTAGGTAATTACGTAACAACAAGAAAAACAACAGTTAGTTGTTATTTTAAGACACAGAGCTCAGCCTTTCTG
>JAQMYJ010000015.1:19972508-19988321 GCA_030014305.1 Clarias laeviceps | reverse complement strand
TCACGTTTTGGTAACGGTTTGGCTCGCTTGGAACCTCGGCTGAGGTGGTACTAAAAAAAGGACCAGGTACCAGGTACCTGTAACTCTGGATGGCCTTTCTTTTCCATCAAGTGCAACAGTAAAAGACCTCAGTGTGATTATAGATTCCAGTCTTTCATTTGAAACACATGTAGATAATATTACCAGGATAGCATTCTTTCATCTCAGAAATATTGCCATGTTAAGGAATATATTGTTACTAAACAATGCAGAAACATTAGTTCAGCTAATTCAGTTAGTCCAGAATGCAGCAGTAAGAGTCCTTACTAGAAAGCATTAAATGGTCTTGCGCCACAGTATCTGAGTGAACTGCTAATGTCTTACGATCCACCATGCTTACTTCGATCAAAAGATGGAGGCTGCTTGTCAGTACCACATATTATGAAAACTACAGGGGGCAGAGCTTTTTCTTACAAAGCCCTAGTTATGAAATGGCCTTCCAATTAACTTTTGGGTGTCAGACACAGTCTGTGTTTAGGTCTAGGCTAAAAACCTATTTATTTAGGGAACAGAGTTACCTTAGATAAAGGAGTAGATCTGGGGGACTCATGGACATAGAATATTAGTAAAATGGTATTTTTAGATGCCATCTTCCACACTCTCATTGATCACGCAAGTTTGTTGACGGTGAAGTGATTGGTTGCTTTACATGCCAGGGAGCCCTCATGTCTGTGTTTCCTTTTGGCTCTCCCCTTTAATTATGCTGTCATAGTTAGTCCTGCCAGAGTCTCCGTTTGCACTCTGCACTATACATTCACCTTATATACTATGTGGCCGTCACCATACCTAACTGTTTTCACTTTTCTCTCCCTGGCGAGCTACATGTGCTGCTCCTGAGCTGCCAGTGATCCAGACCCCCTGTGCTCTCTAGACCTGTGACTAATCATGGTGCCCCGCTTCTGGCTGGACATCTCGTCGCATGGAGGCCCATGTGGTGACCAGGGACAGTTCCGCTTTACCATGAAGACTTTCCTGCCCTTGACTCATGCAGACAGCTGTTATTTGAGGACTTGTGACTGCAGTCACTCAAAAGTTCAAGACTGGAATTTCCTACAGTCTACCTGAGCCTCCAATAATGAACTGGACCTCATCTTAAGTTAAAGAGAATTTCTGTTATATTGAACTTCCAGCTGCCTAACACAATATGACGGAAAGACAATTTCCCCCCGCTATCCGTTATCACCCAAATGAAGATGGATTCCCTGTTGAGTCTGGTTCCTCTCAAGGTTTCTTCCAAATGCTATCTTGGAGTTTTTCCTTGCCATTATCTTGCTCATTAGGGACAATCTGATCATTTTGATTCATACACATTTCCATACTTTTCTTTTGATTCTGTAAAACTGCTTTGCGACAATGCCCGTTGTTAAAAGCGCTATACAAATAAAATTTAATTGAATAGAAATAGGTATATGTAAAAAATTAAGCTGTAAAATCTTTAGCTAATTTAACAGGTTAATGAATAGTATATGGCAGAACTGAAGGAAGTAGTATAGGGCAGTTAAAAAAAAATAATAATAATCAGACTATGTTTACTATATTTGGCCATAAAGGTCATTTATTCTTTTGGAAGTTATAAGAGAATGGCAGGATTGTTTAGCTTTTAGGGCCAGACACAAATGTCAGCTGTAAGAATTACACAACAGCTCTGGGAAAAAATACAAAAAGTCTGTTGTGGTATAATACGAGCTGGAATGTGGTGATGGAAATGTTATAATGCTAACAACCAGACATCACTCCTAATGCAGAAATCATATCCTAGTTACAACATACAATCATGAGTCTGGAAGGAGCTCCGAAGAATGACTGGCACACTGGAGTAACGATACTTCTCTGGTGCCGCCACTTTGCTTTTATTTTCTGAGATTGGTGTTACAATGATAGTTTAATAAGAAAAATATTATTATCATCAGTATTATAAGAGGGGCAGGGCAACCCCACTCAACATGCGCCCCTGTACATAAAGGCAGTCAGTTGGTATGTAGCACTTCCCCATCTGTAAACTCCTGTAGAGAAGCCAGTGTTGTTAAAGTCACCAGACTACACGAGCTGTGGGAACTGATGTGTGGACTTCATAGCTGTCATACAGAGTTACAGGCTGATAGAAGGCTAGGCAGGAGGCTTCTCAATGGGGCGTGTTGGGACACTTCTATTCTCCGTTGGTCAGTATTATTGGCAGTAGGGGGCAGAGGAGGCTTTTTTTCTACTTTGCAGTCTCCGTCTCCACCTCCATCGGTTGCCCTGTGGCATTCTCTGCTGTCTTAGAGGCCTGAAATAAAACAAAAATATAAGCCATTCAAACGAACAAACAAAAAAGTGTGTGTAATCCAAACTTGATGAACTACTTTGCTGGAAAAGGTCCCGTTTCAGTCCATAAGTAATCTAAAGCTTTTACTATTATTTTTATCTACTATTAAAGTGTTAAACGGCTTTATAAACTCACAGTATTTTTGCTAAAGTAATAAAACATACGTCTTTGCATGGTACACAATTTAAGACTAATAATAAATCAATCAAAAGTGGAGATATTTTTAAATTAATATTTTTCCAATTTTATTAGTATTTTACTGATTAGGTGGTTCATATTGACTGCTCCTACTCAAACACAATGCACCTCAAGTGTCCATGATGCAAACTGTTCAAGTCAAATCAGGATTTTGGATTGTACAGAATAACAGAACATGTAATGAGAGTAAAAACCTGCTTACACCTTACGCCTTCATTCATGAGAAATGTTATCTAATGTCCCGGTTTTACCTGCACACACCTTGTAAATTCTACACAGTGAGAGTTTGAAGCTACACCATCAAACATGGATTAGCACATGGATTAACTCTGATTTAGGAACCTTGTGCACTTTTCTAAACAGTTAAGAGAACCAACCTTCTTTTTCTTCTTCTTCTGGGCCTTCCGGCTGACTGAGCTTTGCAACAAAGCCTGATGAAAGATTCAAAATAAAGAGGTGTCAATCAACTTGAAGGACTGAGCTGCTGAAAAGGATAATGTTGAAAATAATGCCCAAAGAGGACTGGAAATAATCCAACAGTTTGGTTTAACCCGATTTTACCTTAAGCTCAGGATCCTGCACCTCATGCTCAGACTTGTACAGCTCAGGTTCAATGGGGCTGCTGGTGATTCTCAGGGGCCCGTTGGCCATCAGCATCACGGTGAATTTAAACTGTGCCACATATTCACCTAGAAAATCCAGAGTAAACTTGATTTATGTTATAAAGAAGAGAGTCCAGTGAATGGTCTAAAGCTGTTTCTGATGCAAGTCTGCTTTACTTAGCTTCCTCTGCACTCAGAGTGACTTACATAATGCTACACTTGTTTGTTTTGCGAATAACAGTACAACACAAATTACGGTAACTCACCTTCCTTCTCATGCAGGACGGTGAAAGGCTGCAGCAGCTCGTGTTTGGCACACTCCACGACACCCAGCCGAGCCTTGCTCTCATCCTCGAATGCCCTGAGAAAGATAGAGACAAGGACGAACAGGGGAGTCAGGAAAAGGACAATCAACCACAAAAAGGTGAAATACGTTAATGATTTATGAGTCCTACGTAAGACAAGTATGGATAAACTGGATTCGGTCTGCAATTCATCAAAAATAGCATTCATCATTTGAGGGAAAGAAACTATTTACAAAAAGGCAATTGCCCTTGCATGTTGATGAACATTTACTATGACAGGATGAACTGATGCTGCTATGTAGTGTACCTGCCCTCTATGCTTTATAACAATATATTTAGGAGGACAGCAGCAACTTAATACATTTTTTTTTTGCCCGAGATATTTTTCTAGCTCAGGAGAGTGATTTTATTCTGAGCCTTTTAACTCATCTCATAAAATTGTGCCAATCACATTAACAGTTGTGATACTTATTCACTCAAATTCTAAAAGAACACTAATTCAAGGGAAAAAATTTAAATACCTGAGAGTGAAAGGCATGGTGTCATAGCGTTTCTCCACCTCGCTGAAAAAAGCCCTTGAGGTCTTCATCTTCAACCCATACTGCTTGCTCGGGTCTCTCTTGTAAACGGTGGTCCTCTGTCCTGAGTCTTTAGCCTTGATTAAGAGAAGAGAGTGTTTGAATCTTAGGATCATGTGCAGGAGAAAATGTTACAGAGATGCTTGACTGGTTGTCACCTTGCCCTCTCCTGTGCTGATCAGCACATCCACAGCATATACTTCATGCACCTCAAATTCAGCCTTCTCATGATCCTTCCTGCACAAACAGTAAAGTAGAAACAGTTCATCCAGATTCTTTTTTTTTTTTTTTAGACAGAGAGAGAGTAATATATTGTTTGTCATTCTTCTTCCTTACTTCTGCTGGTCTGTAGGATTCTGAATAATGGTCTTCTCTCCATCAATGACATGCTGCTTCAGCTGATGCGACAGCATTCCTGCAGACAAAAGATGGACACTGAATATAGCGAAAAGATATAATTTCAAAGCAAATGTTATCCAATACACAGACAAAGCTGTCTAAAGTTTTATTAGACAACACATCAAGTTTTATTGCTTAATCTTAACATATTTCTAGTATAATTCTATGCAAGTGAGCTGTCAATCTGTTCTCAGAGTCAATTTAATAACGCACAAGTAATAGTTACAAGTTACAAGTGAGCAAAAATATAATCTGACCGAAGAACACAGTTCTATGGTCAGGTTTTGACCAAAAAAAAAAAAAAAGGCATACTACTCAACCCCCATCAAGTAAACTGATCATCCTCTAATCTCTGGCCTGATTAGTGAATTAATAGTGATTCGTTTTTTTACACTATGTGAGTGTGACTGTTATATCAATCTGGAATTGTTGTCAAGTAAATATGAGAATCACACGAGCTATCTGAAGGAGGGGAAATGCATCATGCAAGGGAATCGCCATCGTTCAGAAATGAGACTGTCTCCATGTATGAATTGAGATCATGATTTTTCTTTTTTTGTTCCCCCGATTCATCATGCAGCCCTAATGTGGAGCTCACTGGTGTGCATCTTACCCTCAATGGCTGAGCATTTGAAGGACTCTGCGATCTTGTTCCAGACTTCGGTGACCTGAGTGTTCTGAAACAGGCAGAAATAATCCATCAGCGTCATTGAGAAGAAGGTGAACAACAGTGCAACAAGATATTAAACTTCTGAAATATATACAAAGAGAAAAGGAGGGTAGAATTGAAAGCAGAACAAATCCAAGATCAGTGCTGGTTATTATTAAAATTGACTAGTAAACGTCCCACTAAAACTGAATATAAACTAAGCCCGAATGCCAATGATTTATCAGATAACATGGCTAATTCCAGACAGAAGTCGATCACCAGAGAGGCCATGAAAGTTCATGAAATCTATAAAAGGTCTATGCAAACTGTAACCCTTCTTAATGCCTTCAGATACATAAGTTACATAAACACAGATGCAAGCTAAAACGAATGATCTGCTACATAAATGATAACTTAACAAATGGTACCAAGTAAATAAATAAGCGATTTGTTCGCTAAGCATGAACTGCTACTGGAGGTGAGGAAGTGATTTTGTACATAGGAAGCACTATTAAGAGCTCTTAAGGTCCCTATGGTTTGTGTGTTTGTTTGCTCAAATCAATTAAGCAGAGAAGCTACAAAGAGCTTTTATCGAGCACCACGGGTAGTTGATCATAATGGAGGGAATAAAAAAAAAAAAAAGAAAAGAAAAAAAAAAAGCCAAGAGCAAGAGAGACTGAAAATCTCTGGCAAGAACTTGTGTGTGGTCAGGAGAAGCAGTGTCGAACTAGAGTCGTGAGTGTGCACACAAAGACCACTTTGTTAAATGTAACATGTCTTGTTAAATGTAACATGTGGTTATGTGTTTATATAGCCAAATGTTTTTTTTTTTTTTTTTTAAATAAATCTTAATCTTATTGTTTATACTTTCCTTTGATGGAGTCTGTACCACTAACTAACAATATGTAGGAATGACATAACCACAAAAACAGCTACAAGGAACACCACTAATACTTAAAGCAGGGCCTGTGTTGCCAGATGGTCCAAACCAAATAATCGTACCGATACCCCAGGATAATTGTGTTTCGGGGGTAATTATCGTACATTCAACATTTGATAGCGGCGCCAGAACAGAGTTTAAAAAGTATACCAGATTTACGAGATGAACTGCAATGAAGTCAAATAGTCAAATGACTGAAAAAAACTGAGCATCAATTATTATGTGTATACACAGGCTACATTGTGCACCAGTAGCCAGCTAGCTAAGGGGACACAGCGGGCAGGTACACAAGACAGGCGAATGTTAATAAATCTTCCGCTTGATTGACAGCTTAACTGGCCAATTACAGCACAGTATGAGAAGGACAAGAATACACTTCGCACACAATCGGATGCAGGACAAGGTCTAGTGGTACGATCTAGTGGACTCACGTCATTCTAAATACCTAAATGTACAACGTAGTTACTCAAATCTCTGCTTAGATAACAGGCACGTCTTTCGCTTCTCTTTATAACAAAAAAAAATCTTTTGCTTATAATATTCTTTGACAATATTGCCTATACCAGTGCAAAAAGGACTCGTCAATTCTGTTTTTCACTTCCTGCCTTCCGAAGGACACATCATAATAGTTACACATCAAAATAGTCACGTGATTGAAAGAGGGGAGAACTAAAACTATCCAAAGTAGAAGAACTGTAGTACATCCTAAAATTACTAGAGTCTTGTACAGTATTTTTATAGTATAGCTTAGTATACTATAGTGCATGGGTTAATCTAGCAGAATCTAGCACCAGTTCACGTCCCTGATCCATAGTATGAGTCCACACACCTGGTTTCCTGGCTTGACAAGCCGCAGAGCTGCTTCAGCACACAGGTAGGCAGCTTTGATCACATCCGCCTTCCGGCCCGTCACTGGAGCGTCCTTAGAGGAAAGCACAAACTCATTAGTCATCGTCTTTAAATATAACCAGGTGCTTGTTTAAGCAGATAGCAGAAATGAAGTGAGAAACCTTGCTCGCTCCAACAACAAGGCTGTGAGCTACGTTGGAGATGAAGCCATCCACATGGACCCCAAGATCACTGCAAACACAGGCAAAAGACAACACACACACACACAGTTATCCAGGACATTAAAATCATCTTGAAGTAACAATCTTTAAGGCAATCTTGTACCGATCTTATATCAATCACCTATATTCAATGTTAATAACCAGGTCTATTTAAAAAGCTTATGGGTTTAAAAAAAATAAAAGGTTTACATTTTGACCAGGTCGCCATCCTGCAGTGTGTAGTCAGGGTCACTCTTCAGAGGAGAGAAGTGGCACACACAGTTGTTGACGGACACACAGGTGGGGAAGGCAATACCTGTTGGACAAGGACTAAAAACCATGTCGCACCATGAGGAAAAAAAAAAAAAAAAAAAAAAAAAAAAACTTTCTAGAAATCTCTGTAAAACTGTCAGAATTTTACAGAGATTCACAGAGAAAAATTCACAGAGAAAATTACTCTGTAATCAGCAGATAAAGCATGTGCAGCATGCAGGAGCTGTTACCTTTCTTGATCTCCTTCTCCTTCTTAAACACCTTGCTCGTCTCGGCAGTGATGAACTCATCTCCTTTCTCACACAGGCTGAGCACAGAGACTCCGGGCTTGGCAGCTGCTATGACGGCCCGCAGAGCCACTAGTGGACAAAGCACACACACCCAAATTATTGAACATTATGATTAAGTTATGTTATGGCAATTTTATTTGCGGCACATATGATAGAGACGCTCGTTAAACCTAATTTTAAATCAAATCAAAATACATCCCAACAGTTCTGGCTAAATTCAGTGAGCTGAGAAATAAAAACAGAGATGACAGGTTGCGATAAACAGGAGAACTTATGAACATTTATGCTTTACCAAACATTTTTATTAGGGTTAACTACAATGTTTCTACATTGTAAAACAATGCTCAAGTCATTGAAAATATGCAATATTCTCGTTTTAACAGTTGATGATGAGATGTGCAATTTTGTAAATATTCTGATTCAATATTATTCTGGTTACAATTCTAAACAACCTTAGTAAATAATTTGCTTGTGACACTGCATGGCAGTGTGTGAACAGTTTAATGTGCGCCACCTGTAGGATTACAGAGGAACAGTAACGTGTTACCACAGAAAATACAAATATAGATAGAAATAAAAAAAATTATAATAAAAAAAAAGATGAGTCAGTGTGGCCATACATAAATTGACACAGTCTTTTTTGTCCTCCCCCAAGAGTTTCAACTCAATCATGCCCCAATAAACTTTTGCTCGTTTTCCTCCTCAAGGTCAACTGAACAACCCGAAACCCTAAACCAAACTTCCAGTTCTGCCCTCTCAACTTGTGTCTAATCTGTATTTTTGCCAGGATGACAACAAAGTGAACAATTCACCTCCCTCATGTTTAATGATGACTGAACTCCAACTAGATGCTGAGTGTGGAAAGTGTGTGGAAGTGCCAGATAAAGCAGACAAAGAGTACAAGACACAGAACAAGTGAAGACAAGATCAGGGAAGGATGCATTAGACATTTTTAACAAAGGCTGGTCTGGAAAACTCGGCTGGAAAGATGAGGGAGAATATGACCTACAATTGGTAGTAAAACCGTCGTTAAGCAACAACAAAAAAGAAGAAGAAAAAGAAGGATTCTACAGTCTGGGGAAGAAAGAACTCAGGCCCAGGTTCCCTTCTACACGTCTTCTACACCCATCCTGTTGATATCCATGGTGGCGCTGTTGCACTGCGCTCCACAGAAATCCCAAACAGTCCATTTTAAAAGAGCTTATTATAGTGTAGATAATCTCTGAGTGGCAGAAAATGAACCGTTTTTTTCTTGAAGTCTTTATCTCTGACAGAGAAGGCTCGGCCCTGCTACAGCATTTACACCCAACCATGAGTAAAACACAGCCGGAGGAAGCACGTGCTCAACATGGAAGCTGTCAAGCTAAGCTAGAGAAAGCAAAAAACACACTATTCACGTTTTAAAACAAATAAACAGTTTATAGAGCAGCTATTTAAGTATGTGAAGTAAATTAAAATATTTAATTGGTAGTAATATAGGCCTGCACTATCTATCTATAGTCCGTTTGATTTAAGACTTAAACATTATAAGTATTCCATATATCTCCATAGATACAGCGCGTGCTGAGGGAAAAGTAAATAATAAATACCTTGAATATGTAGTGCACTTATTAAAAAAAAAGTGTACAGTGTGAATTTGAGAGGAAGCTCACAGCCCAGATGACAATGACATGTATAAAGGCAGCAGGAGCAGTTCTTCACACTGAGAGCGTGTTAGCAAACATTTTACAACCACAGAGTAATACTACTCTGCAACAAAGACCTTAAAAAACTGGGGGAAATGTATTAACCAGTAACCCGGAGGTAGTATGTAGCACACTAGAGGGATTACAGAATGATTTGGGATTGAGCCAGACAACCACTCTTACATACTGTGCTGGCGGGAAGCTAACTTACACCAGGACTTTGCTTTTCACAGACAAGCCTCGTTTCCAGGTTTTAGCCACACTTACTGTTTGCTATGTCGGCGCCCATTTTGTATTTGGTGACGACCAGGTCGTCGGCGATGGTCTGCTCTTGCTGTTCGTCGTCTGACATTTTCTTCCAGTCGACAGATGTACACGGCTCGGAACTTTTCCCCCGTAGTTAGAACCACGCTCGATTCGGTCTACATGTCCAAGATGGCCGCTGGAAGGTTTCAAAATAAAAGTACTTCCGGTAGCCGTTAATTATTCCAATGCAACATAGCCTGCATCAACTGTTCTGAAAACTGTTGAGAAACATATGAACAAAATGAATACTGAACAAACCGTGATTGTATTCATTATTTATCCATGCTGCAAAAATTTGTGACCAAAAGTCACAAATTATTTTTATTTTGAATGGAGTTTTCCTGTGTGCAATTAACATGTTATATAATTGTAGTTTAAATGGAGCTCCCTGTTCCTGAAATGTGTTAGTTTGTTGGTACATATTTGGTATTTTGGTTCGTCCACGTGCCAGCTGGCACACCAGGTGACAGATACTCCCCACCCTGGAGATATATCCGCCATTTCTTTAGCAATTATTCAAGGGTTCATGTTGCAAGCTCAACGCCTGAATGTCATTCACACGCTATGGGCAGTTTGGAAATGCCTATTAGCCTAATCTGCATGTTTTTTGACTGTGAGAGGAAACCGGAGCACCCGGAGGAAAAACCCACAAGCACGGGTAGAACATGCAAACTCCACTGTGTGACATTATATTAAGTGACATCATATTGTGACATCACATTGAGTAACATCATAGAGTGATGCTTTTTTCCTCATCATCTGCGGCCTATTCTACGCACGTACACATCACAAAACGTTAACACTCACACACACATACATCACACACATACTTCACACATACACACATACTGTACATACACACACATCACAAATGTTAACACTCGCACACACGCACGCACAAACGGCCCCCGTGAAGATAAAAAGGTTAAAAAGGCTGTAGCAGTGCAGGAGAGGAATCTGTTTAACAACATTTCAATGTCACATTTCTGCAAAATCCTCAAAAGGAGGCAAAAGCAAGTGTCATCAGAGAGGTTCCTTGTTAAAGATTCCAGTTTCCAAAGTCTCTGACTCTCTGTCAGAAAGCAGTGATTCTGTGTTAGTTTATACAAGCACGCTTCTGGAACAAATTATGCTCACAATTCAAGGTTTAACTGTATTTTAATGTCACTGTAAATACTGACATGTATTTCCCTCCTTTAATAGTACTATGTCACGGCCCTTAATGCGCTCACTGACTTTGCTGCTGATTAGATTGTTGACTGCAGCCACTGGATGCAGTGGAGGTCCCAAGCTCGGATGAAATGGGATGTTTGCATCCAGCGTAAAACATGTGCCAAGATATTATGCAGATAGAATGGTCCGCTGTGGCAACCCCTCGACGGGAGCTGCCTAAAGACTAACAAAAGTTGATAGTTTCAGAGCTTTTATGACTGTTCCAGTTATTATCCCTTCTTTTTGTGTGATTGATGCCTACACACATCTGTAAATGTGTGTTAGGGTCAACTGAATGATGATGTGACATTAAAATAAAGGCCGTTTATAGCTGACTCATCAGAAAGAAGCTGGAGCCCAGTGATTTTGCTTGCATCCAGACAATTGTTTTGAATATGAAGGTGTGATTCCATGTATTTGAGTGTGTGTGTGTGTGTGTGTGTGTGTGTGTGTGTGTGTGTGTAAAAGTAAGTGTTTGCTCAATGTGCAAGAGTTGGTGTCTTTGTTGCTGTGGATATATGTGCTATAACGATTCGTGTTTTATAATGATGTTTCACATGATATTAGAAAACTTGTTTTAAACTTTGCGTATGAAGAATAAAAATACATTAATCTGTCCATTCATCTTTGAAGGTTCAGTTTTCATAGTCTACTTTATTTTTTTAATAAGCCATTATGTGTCGTGGTTTTGAATTGTGTCTTCCACACATTCTGTTTCCACACAGTAAACTATTACATCGATTAGTTCTGTTGAGTGATGTGTATAGTCACACCATAAAAATCGCTAGATCACTGTTATATTATATTAATTATTCTCATTTATCATAGAAGCATCGGTCAGGATGTCCAGATAGTGGACTGTTACTCGATCTGCATCCGTATTGAAGTCTGCCATTTAATGATGCCTGGTCTATTTTATTCGCAGAAGATAACACATTTATATTTCAATAGAAAATAAATGACATCATTCATATTTAGTGATACTAAGGGTTAATATTTAGTGATACTCAGCAAAGTGATGATGAAGGCTAGGTTAAATGTTATCGGCTAACTGCTAATTCCTAATGGCTAACCTACCCCTTTTTAAGAGTTAAAGAAGGCTACTTTAGCCATTAGAAGTTATCCACTAACTGCTAACCTCTAACCTTGCCATAGTTAACAGCTAAAGAAGGCTAGTTTAGCCATTAGCAGTTAGCTTAGCCGCCACCTGCTATCCCAGCCTAATGCACTGTAACTTAACATAGAATTTGTTGAGGACAATAAATACATTATAAAGTATTTTAATTTAGCGTCATTTAACCACTTATTGCACTCACTGAAAATTGCAGAGAAGCATGTGGTACATAACAAGATCACACACCCAGTCAAAGAAAAATGTAAAAAAGTATGGAAATATATTTGAAAAAACTAATTATTGTACTGATGTGTGTGGAAATGTTATTTATAATAAAACCTAAAAAATAGTGTTGATGACTGAGGGAAAGTCCTGACCTACAGGCTTGTTTGCCTTCAAACAGGTAAAAAAAAAGAAGAAAAAAGTTTGCCACTGCGTCTAGACTTTACTTTTATTGCTACTTTCAGTATATCTGTACCTCAGTGGTAGTAGTAGGTTGTGCCTTACAATGGGTTCATAGTGATGGACATGGCCAGGGAGGTAGAAAACGTACAGTTTATTGTCATAATTGAATCCTGAGATACAGTCAGAAATAACAGGATAAACATCAGGTGAGATTTTTCTAAAGCAACAGGAACCATTAAAAGTAATAAAGTTTGAGGAACAAGCCATACCGTAACATTGAGGTGTTGGGAAGCACACAAAAAAGAAAATAAATACTGATTAAAAGCCCTGGAAATAAGTAAAAAAAAAAAAAAAAGAAAAAAAAATCATGAAAACATGAAAATGCACTGTAAATAACTTGAGATACACTGTAGATATGCGGTAGACGTTTCTCATTCAGTGCTGATGTCTAACATTGCCCCAAAAAATGGACATGTCAATCAGCACAGCCTTCAACAGTGCTAAAAAGAGTCATTTAGTAATAAATATATTTAGATTTTTTTTTCACCTATATAATTGTAATATGTAGCACATTTATACTTGTTTGCAAATGAAAGGATATGAAATTGTGCTTTCTGTGGTGAAATAGTGCTGATCAGATAGACATTGTATTACTTATATCATTAAATTCAGTGCCAGATCTCTTCTTATTAACAACTAAAAGTGTATTTTGGTTATTAATAAATTTTTTTTTAATGAAAATTGAAAATTAAAATATCTCTTTATTATTTGACACTGTGGCTCAGTGGTAGTTGTTTCGCCTGCCATGCGAAAACCCTGGGTTCGATTCCCAGCCAGTGCCCAAACCCCAGCCACTGGATGCAGTGCCAGTCCCAAGCCTGGGTAAAATGGGAGGGATGCGACAGGAAGGGCATCCAGCATAAAACCTGTGCCAAGCTTGTATGTGCCGACCTATTGTCCGCTGTGGCGACCCAACAACAACATTGAGACTGTAGGCCTGTAACATAGGGGACAGGTCACTAGAGGGCGCTCGGGGGTCTTTTATTTTATGAAATTTTATTTGAAATGAGAATGTAGATTTTGTCTGCAGTTGTTCTGGCTTTAAACCTTAGTGTTTTTCTTTTTTTCAGCATACTTGTGTTTAGTCAGTGTAGCTCATCCGCACCTACAACATTCGAGATCGCGAGCAGGGCCGGAGAGGAGAGCCGCATGGACGTGGTATTTCCAGGGAGCGTGAAACACTATGCCTGTTACAGATTCGTCTGTGAACTTCTCAAGTCTGTCCTGTACCAAAGACAACAGCTGTCCATGACCTATGACCAGATGGTCTCCTTCCAAATGCAGCAGCTTGCAACCACACAGGTGAGAGAAAAACACAAACACTTAAACACTTTAAAGACTCAGTTATGATGTACAAATATTATAGGCACATGACTACTGAGGACATGACAACTATTCTCTGCCCACAGCTGGAGGAAGGAGCCGTTAGGAAATCCATCCAGTCATCAGGAGACTTAAGTTGGCAGTGGTGCGAGCGGACACTGCGAGACCTGGACGAGGTGCTTGATCACCTGGAGGAGCTCTTCTCCCTCAGTTATGTCCCCCGTGTGCTCTTCATGCTTGGAAGCTCTGCAACTCTTCCCACGGAGGTATACGAGATCAACATGGAGGCTTTGGTGCGGGAAGGCGGTGACAGGAGTTTGAGGGCTTCTCTGTGTCTGAGGCTACTGTTTCACACCCTTTTCATTGCAGATTATCTTTCTGACGTTAAGCCAGTGCACCTCATGGGTACCACAGTCATCGCACTCGCTCATCAGAACTGTGGTGTAGACTGGTTTAAACCTAAACTTGACTTTCGGCTTCCCACAAAGCTAAAGAGCCAGGTGATAGTGTTAGCCAGTGGTGGGTCTGGAAGTGACCCAAGGAAGCCTGACACTACAGATGGGATGATTATATATGGTTTCAAACACCTGTGACTATTAAGGGTTTCAGTAAATGACATGGGAATAAAGTTAGGTTATAGCGTAGGTGAGATATTTGTATACGATTTGTATACAGTATGTGACGGCCAACAGATTTTTTTTTTGTAATTCTCTCATAAACCATAAACTGACAGAGGCAGTTATGGTTTATGGAACTATTTTTTTCCCTTTTGTACTGGCCTTGTAAATAAGTTTAACAATAAAGTTCAAACACGAGGTGTGTTTAAGTCAAACTGGGACTTGATTATTCAGAATAACAGAATACAGTCCTGAGAGTCGAAACTCTCTTTATTTCTCTATATAATCCCCACTACACAAATGCACTTATCCCATTATTTTGCTAGAGCTTGAATGTTCACGGGAACGACTGCAGTGGGCTCCGAACTGCCAGGATCACCATTTGCAGTCGCTTGGCCTCTTACTCTGGCTAAGAGTCTCATCGATGTACTGTGCTTAAAGTCTTCTGTAAATGTCAGTCGGTTTGACTTGAACACCCCATGGATTAAGCACTAGCTTAAGTTGTTTTTCTCAAAAAAAAAAAAAAAGGTTAAGGGAAGGAATTTAGATTGTGTTTATATCAATCAAGATGTTACATGTAATGTTCTTATGAACTTAAACAACTTGCACTTTATTTTCTAATAAATGTCATTTTTGTAAGCATGCTGCTTTTTTATTCATCAAACTGTTACACAGTCTCTTTACATGTATCTTTTGGTTATGTCGATAAGAGACTTAACTGCATCTTTAAAAGGGTTGTAGTTATGATGAAGCACATTTTGGTTTAGGGAACAAAAATGAGAATTAAACTCAGTTTCGATCAGATTCCTCAGAGGAGGAAGGGTCTCATCCAGAAATAAATTTTCTTGTCATGGCTGATCCCAGGGTTTTGCTACTTCACAAATAATTCAACTAGATATTTAGTTAGCCTTAATTAATTAAAAAACTTATTCGAATAAGATGGCCAAATTAATAAAAAACATAAGTCAGAATTTCCTAAAATATTAGGCGTTCCTCCAAACATAATCAGTAATTTATTATCCAGGGTAAAACCAAGAGCAAGATTACCTTACAGGCTAACTCAAGCTACAAAAATGGAAATTCAATCTGATTAATATCGGTAGCAGAATGAAAATGAATTTAAATTGCTTAATTGATAAGACATGCCTTGTGACACTTGTGACACCAATCCTAGCCATCTGACATGTCAGGTACAGTTGTGTTCAAAATAATAGCAGTGTGTTGAAATAACATATTTATGTTATAGTTGTATAACCCTGCTTTCTGAGAACTGCTTCACATCTGTGATAATTGTACTACATGCCACAATTCCTCTGCATTTCTTGGGTTTGCCTCAGAAACAGCATTTTTATTGTCAGGCCACAACTTTTCACTTGGATTCGGGTCTGGGATTGGGCTGCCACTCCATAACGTCAATCTTGTTGGTCTGGAACCAAGATGCTGCTCGCTTACTGGTGTGTCTGG
>JAQMYJ010000015.1:19956180-19972408 GCA_030014305.1 Clarias laeviceps | reverse complement strand
TCATGACTGTTGGGTCTGTTGGTTTTCTATTACTCCACTACACCTACAAGTAAAATATTTACCATGAAGAAATATAACTTCTCCCAAAAACAGTTATTGATCTGGTTACTGATGTTGGACTGCTATTATTTTGAACACAACTGTACATGCCTGGTTCACCAGATGTAAGAAAGCAGTCTTTAAAGGGGAAGTAACTCTGGCATTTACCTCTAACCACATTCTCTCTGTTACATGGTTCTGTGTAGATTTTAAGGATCGTGTAAGTCTGTTTGTGCTCATTAGAAATCCAGTTGATTGCAAGAAACCATCAACAATGTTTCACACTTGCAGAAGGAGTCTGAGTGCCGGTCCCATAGTCTAGAGGAAAGCACAATAAATCACAGATAAACATAACCTTTATAAAACCATGAAACAAACAAACAAAAACAAAAAAAACACACACATTAAAAAAGCTCGTTTCAAATGAATTCTGTAGTTAAATTTTGTGGGTATAGACAATTCATAAGAGGTTAAGTCAAGCGAGCACAAATTGTCTTTTATTTCAGTTCAGATATTCAGTTATCATCTACAGTCTGTCAGGTTCTCTACCAAAACTTCTCACTGTTCAGGCCAACATTTTGCTGGAGTGGCACTGAAAATAACGTAAAAGTTCAAAATTACTGTCTTTAAAAAGTAATCAGTTATATTACAGCGTTACTTAAAAGTAAAAGTAACTAGTTCGAGTATGTTTCCATTGCAGAAAATGAAAACTCCTTTGTGATTCCTCATGCATGTTGTTTTAGTCAAGACCTTTATAATTATTCTACCATCATCACTCAGCGATACTAATAACTTTTCGTGCCACTCTTGGTGGCAACGACTGCAATCAATTCTTTTTTTTACCCCAACATTTGGGGCTTTTTAGGGTCTTAACATGCTCAAAACTCATGAATATCGTCAGACAGGTAGGAATCTGCTGCCATTAGGATGCCTGAGAGTCTCGTGAGAGAGTCTCTCACAAGTTTTTGTGACACACTTGCACGTATGCACACGAAACCGGTACACATTTAGAGCTCATTGAGCCGAACAACTTTCGCACTGCATGTCCCCTCTTCTGAATGACAAAACTACAAAAGAACACCACATGATGTCAAATTAGTAATGTATTTATTTAGGTGTACAGGCCACAAGCATGAATGTTAAGGTCCCCTTTTAATTCTGTGACAGAAAACAGAAAATATATAGAAATTTACATTTTACACTTTATGAACATACAAAAAAATTCTATTCATACACTATATCGACAATAAGTGTGAGGAAAACAAGGACAAAAATATAAATTTATCAAAACTTGGCATTACATTACATATAAAACATATAAACATTGTTGTTTATGAAACTTCAAAATGCTACACTTCATGCATTTGATGTAACTGCACACACACACACACACACACACATAGTCGGCCTCCCATATACTGGCAGTATCATATAGCTTGATAAAACCTGTAGAAACCTTGAGTCTTGTGTATAAAACTTTGTACTGATTTCATTCTCATACATTTTCATGCCGTGGATGGATCTGAACATGTGTGAATGGGTTCAGAAGATAAAAAGATGTGTGTGATGTCCTAGGAACAGCTCTAATATCTATCTCACAGTGCTCACACAGGCAGAATGTGAAGAAGTAACAACTTAGTGTATATCACGATAATGTTTGAACCATACACTTAAATTCAGATGTTATACCAGAGTCCAGCTTAATAGTCTTTATAGCCTGAGTCATGTTACAGAAGAAAACAATACAATTTCACACTTTACACCCGTTCCCCAACATAGCGAATGGTCTGCTAATAGAAAAAACGCCTCACATCAAACGTCGTCTGTTCTGCGTCACCAATTCACCACTTTTAAGCATAAAATAGACAGATAACTTGTATTGTAATGTCACTATTAACAAGCGATTACACATGGGTGGAACTTAGCATGAGCAAGGTGTTTTGTAAATGGTAGTATAAACCGCTGATTTAACAGGCCATACAACTGACAGGCAGATCACTTGCATGTTAGTGATCCATGTTTACAGAGACTGACATTGTTTTTCTTTTTTTCTTCACTGAGTAGATATTTTATTGACAGCTGCCAGAATGTGAGAACCTTTTTTTTCTCCATGTATTACAAAGACATCTGATAATTAAAAAAAATCACTAACCCCAGCTTTAACTCTGATTAGAGACTTAAACATCTTCATTAACATTATTAAAACTTTCATCAGGTATACGGAATCCTAAGAGAAGTTCAGTTTAACTGCAAATCAAACGTAATAAACAAGAGTATGGGTGAGACAGTACATATTTTTCTTTGCCAGTTTATAAATCCTGATGGTTAAGAAACAGCGTACAGCCATACTTTTCAAGATCAGGTCTCTGGTGAGCAAACCAGCTGCCTGAGTTCAGGACTTCTGCACTAATGTATTATTATGTGCATACAGCATCCGGTTTGTGGAAGAGTCTGCTGTGCCAGTAGTCTGGGTTGTCGAAAGACATGTTGCTGTTCTCTTCATCTACACCAGCACACACACCTTGGAAGGCTCTCATTTTGACTCTGTGCGGCTCTTCTCCTGACACCATTCTCCCTTTAGTTGGAAAGTTCTGGTACTCAAGCCGAACATCTGATGCACAAGCCTTCCCGCATGAATTCATGTCCTCGTATTCGTCCGGCTCATCGGTGATGGCCTCGTCCTCATCCGCCTTGCAGCTCCTTCTGTTGTCTCCCTTTGAAACAGACAGCTCATAAGAATTCTGGTAGATCCCTTCTTCTCTAGGTTTATGTGAGTGGGTGTGGCCTTTTTCTAACGTCGGTTCATTTCTTATGTCCATGCATTCGTACTTAACCACAGCCTGCCGTGGCTGGCCCTGCCCTGGACCTGTGCCCCCATCAGTACTATCCTCACACAGCTCTTTTTCATACGCTTTCTCATTGTCTGTTGAACCTAGCAAAGACATGTGCTCATTTTCATCACTAGTGTCATTTTGTGTTTGGACAGCCTCTTGTGGTGAAAGACTGCTATTGCAGGTCACAGGATCGGCACTGGGAGATTTTTGAAAGACAGGAAGATTGGCCAAGATGTTTCCACTGTTGTGTCCTGGTGAGTGAGGGAGTACAGCAGGCTGTTTGTTCATCAACTCATACTCTTGTGATGGATCTGGGATAGCCTGAGGTTGACCCTTGCCGTTTTTCGATGCCCTGTTGTGTAGAAGGCTGCCCCCGGAACTGGATCGAGGCACTACATTACCAATAAAAAAAAGCAAAATATGTTAGAATATGTGCACGAACCAAAGTTTGCCAAATCAGAAGGCAGAGAAATCTGCAAGAACAAGTCACCTGGTCCTGAGTGACTACTTCTTGGTAGAATATACCCATCTGGGTCCTCCTCAGCCCCCTCTATTCCTGATGAAAATGGATCAGATGTGACAGACACAGAGTTGGACAGGTAAGCGCTGTCTCCTCGGCTGTATCCCCTGCGTAAGCTTCCTGTCTGAGAGGTGATTTCGCAGATTTCCATATCCAACATGGTGCCCCTGCCTTCAGAGCTTTCGGATGTTGTCCTCGCTGAGCCTACACGCTTCCTCTGGGACCACAGCTGCAGTGCAAAAACAGTGCTGATTAATAATCCCATATTGCTTATTACGTAATGTAAATTACACAACAGTTAGTTTCCGACCGAGCAGTCTGTTCGAAAGAAAAGCTTACAACTAAAGTATATGTATCTCAAGTACTTTCAGCAAGAAAACACATTTTACAGATAACATTATGTTATCTTAATACAGTGGAACCTAGGATTACGAGTAACTTAGTCTTGATCGTTTTGCAAGACGAGCAAAGTTTTTCAATAAGTTTTAACCTTTTAAACGAGTGAGTAACTGATATACTGTAACTGTAGTATCACAACTGAGCCAATGATTCGTCTCTCTCGTGCGCCGTGGGATTGTGGGTAATCGTCTCCCATGCTCAGTCTCAGTGCACGTGCGTCACTCCATCCGTGCGCATGTGTAATGTTTACTATAACATTGTGACCACATGTGTGTGTGCGCATGTAAAGCATTTATTTTATTTTATTTTGTGTCCAAGTGTAGTGACTGTTCTTTAGTAACTGTACTACAACAACGGCTCTCTGTGAAGAAAAAAAAAGTGAAAAAGGCTGTAGCAGTGCGGGAGATGAATCTGTTTAGAGGAGTGATTCCGTTTGTGTGCATGTGTGTGTGTGTGTGTGTGTGTGTGTGTGAATGTCATCCTACATAGTAGCCCTCCTAATCCTGCTTCTTCCCTCGTCTAACACCATTTCTTTTTACTTCATATTTTGTATTAATTATTTTTATATGAATATTCTTGGCCTGTAGAACAAGTCATTAGAGATTCCATTATTTCAAAATTATACTGTATAATAAATTCACTTTGATATACAAGCATGCTTTGGAACAAATTATGCTCACAATCCAAGGTTTAACTGCAACTGCTTCTAAGTCATTCCGAATTGCATCTGAACTATCAGGGTTCTTTTATTAACACGACCAAGCTGACTAGCTCCTAACACAAGCCTAAATTTCAAATCTGAAACCCCTGATCAAGGGCACTTCTAGGTGTGTGTGACAATGGAATGTACATCCTAGCACACTAGCTTTCCATTTAATATTAATTGGGTTTCAACACCAGTACCGGGAAGTTAACGAAGCTGATATTCTAAAGTGAAAATGGAAAAAGAAACTTATGAGATTTACAGGACTGTCAACCACCTCCATGGTTTATTCTTTTCACCTAGTATTGCTAAGAATTTAAACTACTTTCACCAGGTTTATTACACTAACCATTGGTCGCAAAGTGTCAGCCGCCAGCTCCATCAGTCGTTAGTTAGTTCTGCTAGGCATGTAAGGATACTGTATGTGCTGATGGAGCAAAATACAGTAACTGGCCAAATAAAGAACCAAATCATAATCTGTTGATAATACTGTAAATGTCAATTGTGGAACTGATGTATGAAAGCAATATCACACTCGAGGTCATGCTGTGTTGCTGGATAAAGAATAGCTGTGATGCATTCGGATCTCGGGCTCCACCCTCGTGCATATAACCGCATCACAGCAGTGCGATATCCAGCACAACAGCACTCCCTCTTGTGTGATATTGCTTAAGTACGATTTTCTCTTTAACATACTCTGACTGAAAGCCATTTATAATAGTGAAGAATGCAAACTATGCTTAAAGAAAATAAGAAGAGGAAGAACTGTAGCAACTTGCACAGTAATGCTTTTAGATAATGGTGAACATCACATAATGGCATATCGTCTAAATAAGCCATCTGTTCAAGTGAACAGAACATGATGCAGAACAAGACAGCATGGTGCATGCCATCATTATCTTATAGTGTTCAAGTGTGTAACATAGTAGAGTCTGACCTGTCTGAGATCATCCCCAGTACTCGCAGACATGGGCAGATATCCCATGGGTATATTTTGGCCTGAGGCACTCTGCAACATGAAAAAAAAAAAGTGAAGATGTTTAATTTTCAAAGCCCAAACTTACCATCAACTACAATGTATGAAAGCAATATCACACTCGAGGTACAAACAAACAAATCAGAGATCATCTAAGCCTCACCCTATAGGAGCCGATTCGCATTCGAGAGTGACTCCTTGATGGAGACATCTGGAGTGGAGGAGAGGGGAAGCCATCCTCTAACACCTCATCATCGTCAGTATCAAGGTCAGCCTCCACCAGCTTAGGCTCACGCACATGACTCTCTTCTGCCGCAGCACTGTTTTGATCCTTCTGCATTGGGTTAAAGAGGCACGATGTATTACATGATGTAGGATCCATTTAGAAGGTTTAAATAAAGGATGATTAAAGTTGTTCACTAGGATCTAACCTTGACAACAAGGTATCGGGGTGGGTCCCTTGCCATTCGCGTAAACTCATTAGCCAGCTCTTTAAAGGTCGGCCTGATGGTCTCATCAATCATCCAGCCTTAAGCGAAAGAAAGATGATGTTAAAAAAAATTATAAAAACAAATAACTGATTGCACATGTTGTCCTGTATGTGCCACTGTGTAATGTTTGAAGTCACTAAATTTTTGCTATATCATTTAATGACAGTAGTTGTAATTAAAAGGGCAAATCACAGCTTTATATGAAAGTGCTTTCATCTGTCATCATCTGTCATCATCTGCACCTGTTTATCACTGGTTCATGCCATAAGTTAGATGTTGTTATGTTAGAATAAATCATAGGTTAGTGAGTGAATGAACAATAAAATATTCCTCTGAAACTGCTCAGGTACAAGGACTGCACTGAAGATGAGCCAAAAACTTGAAATGAAGGGATTTTGGAATGAAATAACAGCAACAATCATGTTTTATTCCCTGCATTATATTCTTTAAACATAACTTCACATAATGTGCCACTTTGGATCTTTGCATATTTGTTAGTTATACTTCCTTTATTCTTGTAAAATGCAGATGGTAAATTGTAAATATAAAATATAAGAGTTATTCTTTGTATGCATGAGATAAAAGCATGTGACCTACACTTGACCATGACCATGTAGACATCGATGGTGCAGATCTGTGGTTGAGCCAAACGCTCGCCCTTCTCCAGGAGACCCGGGACATCGTTAGGATGCATAGACGTGTACGGCTCCGCCCCGTGTGTCATCATCTCCCATACTGTCACACCTGCCGCAGCAGAACACAGGGAAATCTGAGGTCTCTTATCCAAGATGGATCACACAGATGTAGAGATTTTTCAGCATGTAGTTTGATCCGCAAAGCATCACGACTTACCATAACTCCAGACGTCGCTCTGGTGAGTGTATCTCCTAAACAGGATACTCTCTAATGCCATCCATTTTATTGGAGTCTAAATAGAATAAGCAAACTGTTAGCAGAAACATAAGCGCATTCTCTGTGTGTTTTCATAGGCAGTGGTTGTGCCTTTGTTTCTATTGTGGTTAAAATGATGATGTTACTTAACAAAATATAACTCTCTCTCTGTTTCATTAACCTTTTTGGGGGAAAAAAAAGTTGGGAAGTTATTTTTTGTACTATATTTAGTATTTTTTATACTAAAGCAATCGGCATATAAGATAAAATGTATATATACAATTATATAACATTTAGCATATACACCATATATTATCAATGTATTCTACAATAAACTTGAAGCACTTTCAGAAAGTTTTTTTTTTTTTTTTGATTGCTTTCTTTTTTTAACCACCCAAGTAGCCAAAGGTGACCAATAAAAAAATAGACAAAATGAAATCTAAACCTAAAAAGAACTGCCCAATCATTAGTACAGTATTGGAGGTTAATACATTTTAGGCATTTGTTTCACTAAATAGTAATTCATAAATTTTTTTTATCAGGAAGTCAATGTATATTTTATAGACTCAAACTGAAACTAAATACCTTGTAGAGAGATTTCTTGTCATCAGGATAGAGTAAGTCTGCAACGCCAAAATCAGAAACCTGCACAATGTAGTCACTTTTCAGCAGCACGTTCCGAGCAGCAAGGTTCCGATGGACCATGCGATGCTCCTCTAGGTAGTACATGCCCTAAATCACAGGCACAGATTTAACATACTTCATGTACTCAATCCACATACCAAATTTTTCACACTTATTCCAGTTTTATATGACACCATAACATAACCCCCAAGTCTCACCTTGGCTATCTGCACACACCAGTTGAGGAGGCGTTGCGGGTCTAGATTATTTGCATTTTGCCGCAGATGTTGCAGCAGGGAGCCTTGAGGGCTGAGCTGGGTGACCAACTGCAGGCTTTCTCCAGGACAGATTCCGAGCAAGCGCACGATATACGGGTGATCCAGACTGCCCATAGACAGCATGTGCTGTGTATACAAGGACACATGGAGTGAATAAAGTTGGCAGAACACTGGGCTAAATACTGAGCTAGTATTGAACTCAGTATGGAGTATGATCAGAAGGTCCAAGGTTTAAACCCAAGCTCCACCACTGTAGGGCCCTTAAGCATGACCCCTAATCCTCAGATGTATAGAGATTAAAATTTAACTCCATAAAATATACCATAATGTCATGTAATCTAAACAGGTTAGAGTGTAAATGGCAATGGCAAAATTATTTTTCATGATTCCTAAATAAAGATTTATATTTCCAGTTGATTTTTATTTTATCAACAAATAATTTTTAAAATCTGTTTGTGTGGGGTTTCTGCAAAACCAGCCACTGTGTAAGTTTCTGTGTAACTATGGATAAATACAGTATTAAAAGTAGTGCATTCATATTAACTGCTGATTCAATTACAGGTTTAAGAATTCAATACTGCTTCAGTACGAACTGCAATGTGCCAATTGTTTGCACCCATTAAAAACAGTAGAGCTCCATCACCTCCTACAGTTCAATACTACTCAGTGTCTACGGGAAAGATAAGTGTCTCACATCAGTAATCTCGGTGAAACTATGGTGCCTGGTGCGATCTTGGATGGTCTTTATAGCAACAGGGATCTTCACAGAGTCCCCTTCGGGTATCCAGAAACCCTGAGGACACAGTAAAGGAGACAACTTTATTACCACAAAATATATAACTTTTTACACAAAACAGAGCCTAATACAAAAGCAACGTCTTGCAACGCATGTTTAACAACACAACTGATCAAATCATATACAGAACACGCATATATGGTAGAAGTGTTCAGACCTTGTGGACAGTACCAAAGACTCCTGAACCCAGAAGTTTGCTCTTACGTAGCTCTGAACCTTTCAGGATGCGAGCGTGAACTTTTGTTCCTTTCTCACCAGGATCCAGTGGCTCGATGCTCTATAAGAGAAGAGGGAAAGATAAGTGTCTCACATCAGTAATCTCGGTGAAACTATGGTGCGGGGGGGATACACAGTATCAGGCTACATGCTGTTTATTTCAACATTGTGTAGATGCACACTCAAATATTGTGCTTATCGGGGGGGATACACAGTATCAGGCTACATGCTGTTTATTTCAACATTGTGTAGATGCACACTCAAATATTTTTATATTTTAAGATGTGTGAATATGATTTCTCATGTTACCAGAACCGCTCTTTCACAATTTGAGTGCTAGAGTATTACTGTGCCATCAGGGAAGAAAAGCTCCATTCAAGGATAACCATGAGATTGAATACATTCAAATCATCAGCTGGCTTCATTTTAATGCCACATAACGTTGCTGAGTCTAGACCTGACCAAAT
Organism: Clarias laeviceps; assembly: GCA_030014305.1. Lineage (NCBI taxonomy): Eukaryota > Metazoa > Chordata > Actinopteri > Siluriformes > Clariidae > Clarias > Clarias laeviceps. The sequence continues at coordinate 19,963,174 of JAQMYJ010000015.1, read as the reverse complement.
GAAGCAATCCCAGATCATAACGCTGCTCCAGAGGCTTGTACAGTGGGCAACAAACATGATGGGTGCATCGCTTCATGTGCTTTCCTTCCTACACTGATACATCCGTCACTCTGAAATACAGTCAAACTGGACTCATCAGATCACATGACCTTTTCCATTGCTTCAATTTCAACTTATTATGCTCCCAGGCAAACTCAACCCTGTTTTTCCCATTTTCCTCACTAACAAGTGGTTTCCTTACGGCCACACAGTTGTTTCGTCTCAATCCTGTGAGCTACACTGCGTGTGTAGAAATGCTCCTACCTTAATTATTAAATATAGCTGTGATTTCTACTGTCAATTAATTTTATAATGCAACTTCCCCAAGCTTTAAAGTAATCTCAGCTCATGGTCATTTATAAAAAAAAATTTCTGACCACAAGTCTTAACTTTCAGCTAACCTTGATATGGCGGCACAGTGACTTAGTGGTTAGCATTGTTGGCTTCCACCTCCAGAGTCTGGTTTCGATTCCCAGCCAGGTTCAATTCCCGCCTATGTGTGCATGGAGGTGCATGTTCTCCCCATGCTTGGTGGGTTTTCATAGGGTACTCCGGTTTCCTCCCACAACCCAAAGACAGATTAGGCTAATTGGCGCTCCCATTTTGTATGAATGTGTGCCCTGCGGTGGACTGGCACCCTGTCCAGGGTGTATCCTGCCTTGTGCCTTAAGTCTCTTGGGATAGACTCCAGGCAACCCATGACTTAGGGCACAAGGCAGAGCACACCCTGTCCAGGTATAGAAATTGTGAGTAATTGTCTTTGCTTGAAACAGGCCAATAATTTAATCCTCCTGGACTTTTTTCTGGTCAGGGAGTTTATATTGTTCTATGTACTTACTATTCTGCGTGTGTCATTATACTTGCACATTGCTCATCTGCCCCATCCTGCTTGATATTACACTTAGTGCTCCTAAAAGTGCAATCATTAAGCCTGATGAACCTGCATATGGAGAGGGCCATTTGATCCCTTTTTAATGTGGAAACATGATGAAAAATTAAAAAATGATTTGCATAATAAAATGATAATCGTTGTCATCACCTCGCCACTCTCCAGGTATCTCCTTAGTATTCTCTTGCGGCGGATGGCCAGGCTACGACGGTACAGCAGAGCCATCACTACGACCGCCAAACACACGATGAGACCGGCCAACACTCCGCTCACTATAGCTGCGATATGAGGACTAAGAACAGGCAGGCACATTATAAAGAATAAAGGACTTCAGGTGCAAACTAAAAGTCAAATAAATTAATATGAAACAATATTATGCGTGCACAATTTGGTTGCTACCAGTAGAGGGAGCCACTGACCTGTCTGCTGTTAGACGTGCGTTCATACAGTCTCGTAAAGACGGCCCAGTGCATCTTGAAAAAAATCGATAAGTCTTCTTCTTAATTCATATTCACATAACAGCATTTTCAAGAATATTTTCTTTAAAACATTTATGTAGCAAAAGTATTAACACCCTTAATTTAAATCTAAATAAATCAATGCTAACAAAGTCGTATTTTCACTCACTCTCAAGTACAGTATATTGTCAAAAAAAATGTGGACCGTCTCCACAGAAAAGCATCTGATATGCACAGTAACATGAAAAGGTTTAACATTAACAGTGCAGGGACTCCTAATATGGCATCATGATGTCTCATAAGTATTAGGATCTTGTTTTTCTCAGTCTCCTCTCGTGGCCTGGTTATGGATATGCAGCGAGCTTACCCGCTTGTGCAGTTCTGGTGGCAGGGCTGGCAGTGTCCTGTATTATCAGCATACTTAAAGATGGTCTGTCCCCTTTCTCCGGTCACCCCGTAAGGGCAGGAGGACACGCAATGGGGGCCATCCATTAGGTGAGCGCATACTTCACACTTATCCGCTCCCTTACAGTCAAAAACACACAAAAAGGAGGGGTGTATGATTATTTCATGGAACATTTATGGTAGCTCAATCTGTCAGCACCTGCACCAGTGTAAACAAGTAAAACTGAAATTTGTAATCCTGTTGGCGTGTTAGCGATGCGTTATTACACAACGAGCAGGTTGAAGCCAAAAGGTAGCAAATCCAGTTTGGCAGGTCTTTAGAGCCTGCTAAAGACATTATATTGAGTGTGGGTGGATTATTAAAATTATATTGTTAGAATTTCATTATTACATTTCCATTCGAATTTACATTTTACCCTTTGGCAGCCTTTTTCCAAATCAACCTCAAAAAGAGGTTGAATACAATGCAATGCAATACAATATAATACTCTAGACTACAATACCATACAAAGGAGTGCATGGTGATATAAGTCTAAGCATCCACCATCTTACCAGAACCATCACAGGAAGTCATAAACCCATCAAAGAAATCATAAATAACAGATTATTTTAAAATACTGCTCTTTCTTAATACAGAACATGTTGTGAACGCAACCATGAGCAACAAGCGAAACATGGAACAGCACAACAAAACAACTGAAATACACAAGCACAGAGAGAGAGTGTTCAGGGTGTTTCTGTATTGACATTAAAGTGCTCATCTAAACAGTGGAAAATCCACTGGCTTTGGTGTGTATGGAATCTGAACTATGGTCACCACATCAAAGGGAAAAATAACGCAGGTCATATTTCATCATGTACAAAAGGGACAAAAAGTAAATACACTTCCATATGTATTTAACACTGAGCTGTTTGCTATCACCAATGTCCCCTTCTGACCCATTTAGGAAAATCTATGATGTTGTTAATGGGACATAGTAATGAGTTTGGCAAATGATCATAAAAGGAAAACAGACCCGAGGTGAATAAACAATGCCGCAGGTCAAAATGCATTAAGAGAGAAAGAAAGAGAGAGAGAGAGAGAGAGAGAGAGAGAGAGTGAATATACTGTACTATAAGTTATTTAAGTTTATATGTTATATACAGTAAGTATACTAGAAGATATAAGTAGTTTTTATTTTCTTCAGATGTGTTGAACTCAACATTTACCAAAATATGTTTCAACATTTACTAAAACATTTTCAAACTCTCTTTGTTTTGAGGGACTGCAGACAAAAATGAACTTTAAGCTAACTCTGGCACCATACATCAAATTGCAACATTTACATTTAATATTGGCAGCAAAATTAATGTTTAATATTGGCGGCAAAATTTATGTTTAATATTGGCGGCAAAATTAATTTTTAATATTGGTGGCAAAATTTATGTTTAATATTGGCGGTAAAATTTATGTTTAATATTGGCACCAAAATTTATGTTTAATATTGGCCAATATGCTGGATACGGTTTAGACCCACAACGACCCTATACTGTGTAAGTGGTTACAGACATTAATAATAAATCTTTAATAGTGTGTGTGTGTGTGTGTGTGTGTGTGTGTGTGTGTATAAAATCACTCACTCATTCATACACAATTTCACAATTCACAATTTTTTTTACTGTTACTGTCATAACAGTATGACAAGTTTTATATGCATTGTATTGTTCTAATATTCACATCCTTTCTGTAGTAACTAAATTACACAGTGCCTTGTAGCACAGACGCTCTGCATAAATCAATTTAAAACTGTGCAACTCTTAATTTGGAGCATTTTGGAAAGGAGTCTCTAGTGTTCAAGATAAAGTTAGTAAAGCTGTTACTTTAAGTTTTCTTGCATAAGTAGTAGTGTCATTGTCGGGCATTGTTTAAAATTAACTTTGGAGGACATTGTTTTGTGAACATTCCATAACATTAAACTGGCAAAATGCTGTTGTTTAAGTACGAAAGAAGATTATGGCCACATAAAAAAAGTGTCTTTGAGTGCTGACTTTTTTTTTCCTCAGAATTCTGACTTTTTTTTCTCAGAAGGCTTTACCTGAGAAAAAAAGTCAGAATTCTGAGAAAAAAGTCATTATTTTACAATATGATGGCCCTAATTCTCTCCTGTCCTTAAGAACTATTGCTGTTATGGTAAAGCAATCAACTTTGGGTCTGTTATGGTCCCAAACAGAATTTCATTCTATTTTATTATTTACACAATAGACTATAAGTCTACGTCCAGAATACAGTAAAAATAATTCCATTAGGTGTTGTGGATTATGTCTGATATCAATATAATGCCAGTTCAGGAATACAATTTGCTAAGAGCAGATACAGAAAACTGTCGTGGTAGCGCCAAAGGGTGCGGAACTACACTATCCATCATCTCCAGGACATCACGTGAACAAGTCACATGCCTCAGTGAACACTCATACCTGTGTCTTATCCCTTAAGGTCTGGTTTTCACTGGCTTAGTCAGGCTTTTGTTGTAGTTGTCATCTGTCATATGTTTTATGTTTTCATAATTTTACTCCTTCTAGTCTTCATGACTTTTGACGCGTACAGTACTATGTATTGTTAATGTTCGTAGTTGCTGTTTTGCATTGTTTGGGATTTTTTATTTTTTTGCACATTATATAATAAATTATCTACAATTGCATCTGCTTGCATCTTCATTCCATAACAAGAACATCAATCATCAATACTAACTTACTGTAGGTATACACACAGTAGCTGGATTTTTACTTTCAATCTATATTTCAGAGAAAGTGGTTGTAAGTTGTATTTTTGTGTTTGTTTTGTACTCTATCAGCTTGTGCTTATGAGATACGTCTTCTTTCTTGTATAAATCAAACAGCTATGGTGTCCTCTGGGCTGATGCAGAGATGTGTTCAAACAGAAATCTGGGTTTGGCTGTGGCATTGTAGTGTATATATAATTATAATACATCCTTGGTGTGTCTTAAATCCTGTTTGCCTCCACATGAAACCTGAATGGACCCCTATCATTCCTGTGTACCTTTCCTTTGCAGGTCTCCCGCCCCTCCTGTGGTAGACACTCAGGATGACAGGCACGGCAGTCTCCAGCCGGACCGATGAACTCTCGTGGCTCCCTGCAAACACATAAACATGAGATTTTTTTTATACTATAGACACAAATGTGTTATTACAGAAAAGTTCCAATGATCACTGTAATCAATCTAAGCACACACACTGACCCAGAGAAGATGTTACACTGGGCCACACAGGTCTGCTGGCGACTGTGATTCCTGCAGGAAAGACACTGCTCGGGTCCGGGGCCCCAACAGCCTGAGTCTGAACACAGCGGATCACACACGTGACCCTCCGCCTCTGTGAACGCACAAAGCAAATATACACACAGGTTGAGTACACCGCATGACTCTGTGAACGCAACGTACATGTGGAAGTAACGTCATCGTTTTTAAAAACGTCATCATTTTACCACACTGGCTTGCTGGCTTGTTGAATTTGATATCGTTCGGGAATCGTTGGCCCTTGGTTTTTCTGCGGGTGAAAATCTGCTGCCACTTTATGGTGTGCTGGTAACATAGGTTAGTGTTATTGCTGATGTACACGCTGCCGTCGCTGATCTCCCGTAGAGAACGCAACCCCAGAGACGTCAGAGAATCCATCTTCATCACCAACAGGGAGAAGGGTCTGATAGAGAAAGATGAGCCGAGATGGAGAACACGAAACAAAAACATGGAGCACGGAGAAAAAAAAAACTTGTGACAAGTGGAGCAAAATCATGAGAAAGTGAGACTTAAGTGTGAGGCTTAAACATTCTGAAAATGTTTATATGCACTACTAGATTGAAATAATCTGTAATCTCTTGACTCTTCATAATTCTGAGAAAAGAATGAGCTTAAAGTCAGAACTCAAATATTTTTCATTGTGGCCCTAATCCTCTTACGTACACCTTCCTGCCTTGTGGTTGGTGAGGATTTTAAGACATTTTAAGATATCAGAATGTCTGTTTTCAACATTTATAGAACTTGATCTACAGTACATTGTATGCTTGTCTCATTGCCATAATAGCATCTGCACTAAATGCCAGTCTATGTGTACACATAAACATGGTTCTGATTACATTTAACTGGGATTTTTAACAGGTTATGGTATCTACTGTGCATATAAACAGCTCGTTCAAAAGTACACATGGAAATGAATTTAAACAGAGCGATGAATTAATCATTGTATACAGTGCATCCACAGATTTACTTTCCTGAAAGCCTTTTGAAAGCTACAATTTTTTTTTTTCAAACTTACAAGTCTAAACTTCTCCCCGAAATGCAGCATTATGTTATCAGCTACATTTTACAAGCCATCAAAGGCATTCGGCTCCATTTTCATATTGCTGTCATAATGTGACACCCAAAGAAGAAAATGACACCATTGTGTGTACCAGAGATATATCGAAGTGATAAAGAAAGAGGGAAGATTTCCTAGGAAGCCATGCAGTTTGGCGGGTTTAGAGCAGTTCGCTTGCGTTACATACCTCTTTGTGCTGCGGTTACACAGTTAGGGGAAGTGGGTGAGGTGGGATGAAGTGGAGGGATGCACAGAAAAAAAACACATATAAAAATAAACAGAGATAAGATGCATGCATTGTCTGTGACACACTGCTACAGTAGCATAAAACAGTTGTAATTTAATTTTATTAGCACACAGCAAGACACACAAATGGCAGTTAGAGTCAGACAAACTGCTGTTGTTACAAACTGACAACACACAAACTTACAACTGAAGTGATCTGCCACGTATAGTAGTGAGATTGGAGAACACTGACAAATCCGTCAGCTCTGCAGGCCAAGACTGAATATTTAAAATTCCTACAGTACACACAATCATAATACAAAAATCAGTAAAGGCTGTAAAGATCATTATGGGTTTTTACTTTAACTAATCATTAAATAAATAAATGTAAAGCATCACATCACAGCATCACAGTCTAAATAAAAGTACAGTGGAACCTTAGATTACAAGCATAATTCATTCCGGAAGCGGCTCGTATTCCAAAACACTCGTAAACCAAATTTAATTGTCCCATGAGAAATAATGGAAACTCAATTTATTCGTTTTACAGCCCCAAAAAATAAATACATAAAAATAATTCATACAAAATATAAAGTAAAAATAAAACAAATTAACCTGCACTTTACCT
>JAQMYJ010000015.1:19916064-19943106 GCA_030014305.1 Clarias laeviceps | reverse complement strand
TTAATATGAATGAGTACAACAAACTCAAAAACTGATAGTTCTGTTTACTTAAAATTGAAAACATCATTATTCAAAAATTTTGATGTAACTTATTACCTCAAATTTTTTGAGTTTTCCCAACTTATTCAGGTTTACAGTGTACTAGACTCACAACATTAAGTATTACTCTTACTGTAAGTACATAACTTTCAAGCCGAGCAGGAAATCACGCTTAGCACCCAGCACATTCCCAGCCTAATTTCTATTCAGTGCACCTGTCATATATGGTATGTGATGTGTGATTACCGCACAAGAGAATTTCCTTGTACTGTTGTGGGACGTCTCGGAAATCTTTTTACTTGAACATTAGTTAATAAATGACTCAGCAAATCATATTGTTTTGTGGAACACTTTGATAAGCTCTGTGCTAGTGATGGGAGATATCATATAAAAATCCTATCATAATTCTTAGCAAAATCTCTGCAGTGTAGTTTTATTGTGGTCTTGAGGAATAGTTCTCGCAGGCTTCCTAAAAGACATTTTTGGCTTTCGTTTTCAGTCTAGTCCCTGTACCTGAGCAGTTTCAGAGGAATGTTTTTTGTTTGTTAAGCCACACAGAGACCTATAACTCATTCAAGCATAACAATGGTAAAGTATTTCGCCCTATCATCCGAAGATCGCGAGTTCGATCCACCGGTGATGCTGTAGCCTCCCGCATTCCCGATGGGAATTACTTAGCGCTCTCACATCAATCACGGCTCTACGGCTGGTCATAGAATCATGAAAGAGCGGAAAGCGCTGTCCTCCGTGTGTGTTAGTGTGTGAGCGAGCAGTTCAAAAAGATGCGGCATCACATGGTACGGAGTAAACACATGACAGTCTTTGGCCCCTCCTGACTGAGTATAAACCTTAATGTGGGAGTCCCCTAGTGATGGGTGGGAATTGGATACGGGGGACTAAATTGGGGGGATGAAAACTCAAGGCATGACCCAGTGAGAAACAGGTGCAGATGATGCCAGATGATCAGGTGATTAGTATACTGGTGATGCTGAATACTGAGTGGTTGAAATAGATGAGAGGGGAAATGAGGCTGCTGTTGAGGCTGTTACATTACCTTGTAGGCTTGAGATGTGTCTGCTACGTATGCTCTGAAAAGCCTTCATAACAGCTGAGGTGATGTAAAGTGGTGATTTCTGAATGAACTTCTCCGCTGCAGCAGAGGTAAGTTTTGGTCTTGCTTTCCTGGGAAGGTTTCATCAGGGTCGCTCAGAACAGCTGACCTTTGTATATTAAAATCATAACTGACTGTTGTTGTTGTTGTGGTTGTTACTAATGCCTAAGTTTGGAAAAAATCCAGTATTGCTCTAGAATGTAGAAAACAAATCTAAATTTGGGTCTTTGTTTGACTAGTGTGTCCAAACATTTTGACTGGTACCGTACAGTACATAATCGAATTAAATTTTATTTAATATGAACAAATGTACTTGTTTAACATATTCATTATAAAAAAAATGAAAATAACATTTTATCATTTTACAATCTTAACTATCAGCTGTATTTTTTTTTTTAAGAAAATGTTTATCACAATACTGATATTTTATCATCACACTGGACTCGGCAGCCCTGCTCTGTAGTGTTTCCCAGACCCACTATGTACAGTATAATGACCAGGACCACAACAAAACTCATTCATTTGACTAAAACATCCCCTATACAGTACATCCTCGGATCCATGGGTTTTTCCTCTGCGCATGAACCACAAAAGCTGTGCCAAGGCAACATTCATTTTAATGCACTGCACTGCTCCAGTGAACAGCTTTATTATTACTTATTATAGCATGTAATGCTTGTACTGTTAACTTCATATAAAGTAATTCTGCCAGACATTTAGAAGATGGAATTTACCGACTGCCATTATTCTTTCGTTATATCATTGTGATTGTTTCCACTGAACGATTTCCTCACTCATGAATGTTCGACTTACCATTTAATACATGCTTCCTATAAATACATCTGAGGGCATGATACGGCTGTTTGACGGACCAGAGTGGAGGCGTGAGGCTCTCAGCACTCCCAGACAGACATTCTTAAAAAACAAAGCTCAGGATTGTCACAAAGCTATAAATGTGAACTCTGTTCATGTGTACTGTGTGTGAATGCATGTGTATGTGTCTGTGTTCGCATTAGCACTACTGAGATCATAGGAGCACACAATAGGGCGAGTGTGAGTGCAGCAGTCTATCCATTTGGGGGGGGGGGGGATGTTGGGTGGAGGAGGGCCAGGCGACAGGAAGAGATAGGGACACTATCTATGAGTAGCCACGCTCTTTAGCTCTTCATGCACCCACTACTCATAGTCTTTTTCCCCCCTCCAATCCTTGCACGTAGCAGTGGCAATATACCTACTATTTCACTTGCAAAGCCTTGAAGTCTTCAACGCCCATAATCCACCGGTTCGTGAATCACTCTGCGGGGGAGCTATTATTGGAATGAAGCCCGATGCAGGAATCTCGTTTGAATCTTGTTGAATGTAAGGAATTTGAAAGCAACCTTTTTTTCCGTGTCACGACATGATAATCAGTAGTCTCGCTTTACCCGGCACTTTTCGACTGTTGTTCTAAGCAAACAAGAGATAATTAGACCTCACTGAACCTTTTTTTTTTTTTTTTGGTGAACAACATATTTTCACTTCACTGGTAAGAGTTAATAATATTGACTCTTGAGAAGGATATACAAGAGTTCCTCTAAATCCAATCCTCATGTACAGTACGTGTGGCCCATTTAAAAATTTCTCCACTTTCTGTATCGATGCATGAAGATGTCCATAAATAAGTCATCAAATAAATCAGGTTTGTAAGAAGAATATGCCATGCGTGGCCTGTTACAGGGCTATGCAAAAAAAAATAAAAGCTCAGTTTAATTCGAATTATTGCTTGCATGTTCGAGATCGATGAGCTTAGCGAACGTTTGGTATTAACATAAGTATTATTTATCCTGTTGCAACGCAGATACCTTTGTGCCGTTTTACCATTAGTATCTCTACTAGTACTGCGCGTCGCTTTGTATTGCTACTGTACCATTCGTGAAAACACGTACAAATAAATATTTAAAAAGAAAACCACCTACAAGAAGTGATATTTTTAGACTGCAAACCTACATTATACAGGAAGATTACCAAACACCGGTTTCAGACTGGTAATCAGCATCCTTACAATTTTGTGGGGGGAAAAATGAGTCTCTTGCTGCAATGTTGGAGTCACTTGAAGAGAGTTGACTCCATGCAGAATATTTTAAGCTACTTAATTTTGCTATGTTTGTGCATGTGGACGTCTCTATTCAATTCAAAAGACAACAGGTTTTCTGTAGGGTTTAAAATCCAGAGAGTGGGACAATCATTGCAAAACACTGACTTTGTGTTTCCATAACCATTACTGAGATGATTTGGAAGTATGTTTGGCTCATCATCTTGTTTATATCTTGTCTAATTATGGCCAAGCCTGAAGCTCCTGGCCAAGGCAAAAAGTTCTGGGCTGAAAAATTCTAGCACTTTATCCAACATGGACATAATATGAGGTGCTTTTACTTGCATGCAGTTTCCATTTGCGCCAAATATGCTGATTAAAACGACTTGACTTTGGTGTCGTCTGAACAATACAAAAGCATATATACAGTATAGACAGATTAGCATATAAGTATATTTAGACATGTACACTACTAGTGTATTTGTGTATAAATATCACATGATTTTTCTTTTTGACAATGAAGGGTTTTAACAACATTTACCATTATTATTGCATTTCCTTCTTCAATTTATCTGCAAGTTAACAGATAAAGAGTCTAGAATTGATGTCGAGTGTGAAGTCTAAAGAGCTAACATTGCCAAGCAAACAAGCCGTCATTCGAATGAAAAATTAAAACACACCCATCAGAGTGAGATAGCAAAACATTAGGTGTGGCCAAATTTGACATTCGGTACAAAAAAATTAATAATAAATAAATACTGGTGAGTCTGGAAACAGTAAAATACTCCGTAAGACCACAAGGATAAAAAAAAATTATTATTTTAAAATAATTATGTTTAATAATACATATTTTTTTCTTGAAAACAAAAAATACATCAATTGCCAAGAACAAGACCTGTCTTAAGGAGGTAGGTTTATCTGTGTTCAAGAGAAGACTTCACCAAACAAAAAGCAATCAAAACAGGAAATTAAATTTAATAAGAATTAAAAAAAAAAAAAAAGCTCATAAATTTTTGGAGCAACGGCCTATAAACAGTTGAAACAGAGATAAACCAGATTGAGCATTAACAGGAATTGAAACCGGTGTCTGGTCATGCCTGTGGAATCCAGACGTCATGCCGTCACTTACTACAAAGGATCGCATCACAAGTATTAAAATGACTTTAATATACCTTTATTTATGATTGATTTCATTTTGTCCAATTAATGTTGGAATGCTGGGTTGTTTATACTTAAATAAAGTGATGTAATTCCTACAGCCCTCAAAAAGTTAAAGGTCTGCACATTAAAGATGTGTAATCATTATTTAATTCCAGTTACAGTGACAAAAATATCTACAAGTATTTAAATATTTGTGTTTCTCTCTCAGAACAAAGGTGTTAATACTCAATTCCAGCTATCAGACTGGTATCAGTATCAATGACATGAAAAGCAAACCCAGCCCGAGTTTTTGAGATACTTTTCATTATAAATGTATTTTATATAGTTGATTATTTTGGCCACGTTCCCATTACAAGTCACACTCGAATTCAGATTTTTTTTGAGTAGATCGGATTTGCATGTCGTAACAGTTCGCTTTCACAATAACAAGTAACTTTTATCTGACTTTAATGTGGACACGCCTGTCCTCTGAAATGTCACACGTGCACATTGATGCATCCTCATTCGCACTATCTAGGTTAAAACACATCACCGCTGATTCATTTCAAACAACAGGTGCGATTTTGGCAAAAATACGCTTGGGAATTTGCTCTGGAGAACGGCGAGTAGTTAACCAGCTGTATTTGTTGAGATCCAGGAGAAGGTAGAAAGCCAGACGTCTTGCTTCAACTGTCCTATCAGCTATTGCTGGTACTGCTATGAAACGTCTGCTGCTGATTGACGTCAGTGAGTGCCCTACGCATGCGCAGAGGCAAAACATTCATATTTTAATCATATCAGATATGTACCTGATCTAGGAAAAAGTGATCCAGATCTGATCTGAAAGACATCAGATTTGTACATTCAGACAACCCTTAAAGAACAAATCTTACTGTACATTTACATTTAGGCATTTGGCAGACACTCTTATCCAGAGTGACATACAAAAGTGCTTTGAAGTTCCCGTCATTGAATAGATCCTTACACAGGTTGCTATTATTATATTTTTTTTTTCGGAGGGCGGAATCCAAACACCTAACATACAGTCGATCTTTGCCAAATTACTGCAGAAAATCAAAATTGAGTCACTTCAGGCTGGTAATGTGAATCTATTCTGTAATGCGGCATACCTAAATGTATGTACAAAAAAATTGAATAAAATAAAAATAAAACACACTATATGGAGGTAATTACAGGTAAAGGTTTTAAGAATTAATGTTTTGTTTCTTGCATCACCTGCTGCCGATCCACCCTTTTCGAACCCGAACCTAAATTAATCTCAGCCAGTGCTTATCAAAATCACTGTAACTGGAAGTGTGTAGTCAATTCAAATTCAAGTAGGAACCTGGGACTTAGAAGTGGAGATAAAAAAAGGAGTGGAGAATGACTCTTGCTGCCCACTCCCTGAATGTAAACACAGCATAGGATTTCTCCTGCTGCGCTCTGAACGTATAAGGTCGCTAGTCAGTTATACTGACTAGTGTGTTATACTGCAATACTGTACATGTTTTGCCACTAACTCAATTTCGTTTATAAGTTCTTTAAGATTATAAAACAAGTCCAGTCACTCTAACTCGTTCTTAATAAACCTGACTCGTTGGGACGCACCATCAAAAATAACCATAAACTACCAAGGCGACTAGACTCAGGCGTTATACATTCTGTTGAAAATGGTTCTCGGTTCGTCCTTGAGGGTTCATCACTTTTAAATGATGGGAAATTAATTTCATTTTCCACCTCTCCTTACAACAATTAAAACAGGCCCAGTGAACTTTAGTGCCATATTCTTGAGTGCAACGTCTAATTAAAGTTTTATGACAGGACAATATATTCCTACACCTCACTCTGACACTGAACCAGTTTACAACCCTGCTGACACACTGGCAAAATAGGTTACATATTAGCACAATCAGGAACTCTGATTACAACGCATTAATACCCAGCAGGATTCTAAGAGGCAAAGTTCTTTAAGGAAAAAAAAAAGAAGAAGAAGAAGGTTTTGTGTGCAAAAGGAGAGGAACGATTAAGGAGAGGCCTGGTTAATCATTCTGGAGCTGTCAATATATCCTCTAGGAGTGAGTCACTCCTGGGCGGTTCTGCTAATGAGCCCTACAGCTTAAGTCTGCTCACATTGTTCACACCGGTGACGCAAATTTAGAGTCTTCAAATACAATGAGATAAGTGTGAAGTTAAGATTCCTAATTTAGTCTCAGTCTATTCGTTAAATAAGGGGGAAAAGATGCTAAGTTATTGAGTCAGTCTTAATTTCATTGTTTTAACTGATTGTTATGTTGAGTTTCAATGGGTTTCAATTCCAGAATCAAATTACTCAAAACCTACAGCAGAAGAAAAAAATTATATATCTTGGAGGGTCCCCAAAGATGATTGTTTTCCTAAGTGAGTTCTGCTAGGATCCTTATCTAAAATGGGGAAAAATAAATTTTTGGGGTTTTACAGTACAAGGAACAGACTGAAAAAAATCTAGATTTAAAAGTGTACATATGTATAGCACTTTCTATAATAATAATAATAATAATAATAATAATGCATTTTATTTATATAGGCATCTTTCTAGTCAGCCAAGGTCACTTTCCAAAATTCAAACAAGAAATAAATTAATTACATAGAGTCTAAAATAACATTAAAAAAATCATTTAAAAAAACTAACAATTTTTATGTGTATTTATTTTCTTTTCTTTGTGGAAAATGATCTGTTAATAGATGTGTTTGATACAGTATATACTTCTACACTTTTTCCCGCTAGTATTAGTTTGTCCGTTCCAGATCTGTTGTGCTTTAACAAAAACAGAATTTCATTAATGACTACATTTTAAGCACAGGCCAGTTTCTAATCTTTAATCTTTTAAGTAAAATAGGACTCTGTTTCTCTAAAGAGATTACTAAAGAAAGGTATGAATAAAATGCTTCCAGATTCACTGGATCATGAGTCAGTACCGAGAATACCAAAGCACACCTACTCAGGTGAAACAGGAAAAAAAAAAAAAAAAAACAGGTTAAAGTTCATTCAATGACCTGAATGACAATCTGAGATTTTGTGTTTGTTTTCTTCCATAACACTAATTCTATAATCGCTTGTCTCCAGTGTACGGGACAAAATTACCTTAAGTCACCATTTGAGATTTGATGGCAATTCATGACTCCGGTTTGATTAAAATCAGGTCAGCATTTTTCCTGATGTATAGGTAATAGACAGTATCTATGATTACGATTACATTACTTCCTCCAAATGTTAAGAGGATCACTTGGACACTTCATGGAGAAATTTGGAGTAAGCTATTGATGACTTGTCTTCCTCATGCTTAATAAATGTATTAGTTATTTTTTAACTCGTGTCAGTGCACTCTCAGTGCCAGTCTCAAAACTGGATATAATGGGGAGGGTTGTGTCAGGAAGGGCATCTGTGGCAAATCCATCCGATCCGCTGTAGCCGCCCCCAAATGAAAGCAACCAAAACAACAACAACAACAGTCTGACTGAATTGTGACTACTGTTTATAGTATAGAACATGGAACACTTATTCATGTCTGTGTTTATCTCTGTGAATGTGTTTATGTGTGTGGGAGTGCGTGACTCTTGCACTAGTTTCTAAGCAGTTTCATCATTTTTGACACTTACAACCACAGTTTGGCATGACAATGGATATTTTAAAGATTTTCACCTTTCTTAAAGCACATGGCTGAGTTCTAATCGCAGGACTGACAGACAGACATTATTGGTCAAACCCTAAACATTAATTTCCACTTTGTATTGAAGTTGTATGACCATAACACATTTATATTGTCACCTATGTGCTAGAAGGTGATGAGTTCTAATCCCAGGACAACCAATTTTTTTTTAAAACAAAACCAATGATACAAATTCACTTTGTAGAGAAATAGGCTATGTACATTTATTCTTTATAACATAAATATTTCATCATCACACCTTTATATTTTCACTTGAGGTGATGAGTTCTAATCCAGCCAAGCAAGGCTCGTGATTAAATATTTTTTTTTAGTTCAACTGATTAGTTTTAGATTAAAATCTCCGGTAAACCCATTACCAGTGAATGTGAACTCTATTTACAAGACAATTGTTATATATATTTGCATTGCCTATAGATGTGGTCAAAAGAAGGCATCTGTTTACACTGAACTGATTAAATGCATTGCGTTATTGCGTACCTTCCTCAGTTTGCGCAGAAGCTCCTTGCAGATAAAGGAAGAAAAGCGCGAGCACCTGCAGTCGCATCTCGTCCTGTGAAGGAGCGGAGCGCGAGAGCGCGCGCGCACCCTCTCACTCACTCACCACCACGAGCCCTTCTTCAGTCCAGGTGCTTCACGCGCTGTTTTTCTTTTTTAAAAAGGAAATTCCTAAAGCTCCAAAAATCCAGTAAAGCAGAACAATATCCACAAGTTTTCCCCTCGGTTTGTTTTTTTCTCCTTCTTATCAACAAACAAGTAAATTGATTTAATCGTAGTTCGCTCCACGCGCGCGCAGGCTACCTTTCGATTTCGAGTTCTCGGTCCCGCGTGGAGACCAGGCGCGCGAGCTGGACACGATTAGACAAGCGTGACACGAATAATCTTTATCCGAGGCATCAGAGGCAGCCTGTGAGACGCTATGAAGGGTTTGTGACAGCGACAGTCCGGGGAATTTGGGAGCGGAGACTCGGTGTGACGCTCAGTAACCACGCCCTCTCGACATGTCAACCGCAGGAAAGCGCGAGCGCTCCTGTTCCTATTGCGCACGCCACCGAGAAATGATTAGCTGTACAGGTGCTGCATTTAGACCTACACTCTAGGGACAATCTATCTATCTATCTATTTATCTATCTATCTGTCTGTCTATCTATCTAACGATTACATTTGTATGTACACTATATGGACAAAAGTATTAACCAAACCTGTTAATTATTGAATCAATCAGGCCCTTTATCCCAACTGTGGCCTAACATCTCCAGGGTGCAGGAGTTTGCATGATCTCGCCATGCTTGGTGGGTTCCCCCAGGTACTCTGGTTTCCTTCAGCAGTACAACAACAGATGCACACTGTTGGCCTATATGGTTAAAGTGTACATCAGTAGCAAGGACCACCTGGCATGGGCGAGAGATTTTTCGCCTTTATGTGGTCAAATATAAATCTAGGAAAGCAAAGATCATATTCATTAACATGAAATGCATATAGTTCTTGTATAGAGCTGCATGAAATGCTACAGCATCCTTAGTACCTGATGCACCCATCATGCCTAGTGCCTACCTTACAAGCCTGTGGGGGCAGTGTTATAATGTAGGGTTGGTCAGGTCAGTACAGTAAGTTCAACAATGTTATGTACCCAAAAAAGATTTCAGCTGACTAACTGAATATATCATATTTCGAGATGATGATGATGCCAGGATTCATCGGGCTGAAATTGTAAAAGAGTCGTTCAGGGAACATTCTCACACATATCATTTTCACACATAGGTTGGCCACCACAGAGTGCAGACCTTAACCACATTAAAAATCTTTATCCCTATTCGCATGGGATTAGTATTACCTGGGGACTTCGTGTGATTAATAATTGTGGAGGTTGTCTGTGATCTTAATCCCATGTGAACGTGCCATGTCTATAATTTGTAAAGTAAAAATTTTCTACCACAAATTACCTACCATATTTCGCCTGTAATAATATTAGTCCCGCTTGAACTGGCATGTCTGTGATTTGTCCAGGATTTGGTGGGGACATATTTAATTTTTTCAAGGTTTTTGTTACCTGTGCACCGTATTATCCGTCTTCTGCAAAGAATGGAGGCTGCAGAGGTTGGAGTGCTTTGAAAGAAATTTGGATGTTGGGTCATATCGCTATACATCATACAACAATACAATGTGCAGAAAGAGAAAGCTGAAAACCATCAGAAGAGCGAAAGCAAAAATAATGATTAGATGGAGATGGATGACATGCATAGCAGCATGTGGTAATTAACATTCTTCTATTACACAAAGCGTTGACATTATATCTGAGAGATAAGTCGATAAATTCAAAGTAAAATTAAAGGCTTCGCTTATCCCGTGCGAATGCTTCACACAAAATTCAGATGTGGGGGAAGGGGTAATTTATAAATCACACAAGGTCCCCAGATGCGAATAGGGCTTTTGGCATGTGATGGAAAAGACTTTACTCATTGTCAATACAAGATCTTGGAGAGAAATGAATGTGACTCTAAATAACTCTGCTGCTTGGAAATAATGGTTGTGACATTGCATAAGCTTATCATAAAAATGCCCATGCTGTAATCAAAGCAAAGGTTGGTATCACAGATTATTAGTTTGTGTGATTTAGCTTTTTTCATTTGGGCAGTGTAGCAAAACTACAGCCAGTAGCTAGCTACACTAAAAGCTATGAAAAATCTTTTATAAACTACTTTTTCCCACAGAAACTAAGGTGAGGAGAACAGAGCAAAATGACATTTGACATTTTTTTTATGGTATATGGAATTATACCCGTTGCAAAAAAAATTATGTATATATATCCTCTATAATATAATATTATATATATATACACTACCTTTCAAAAGTTGCATAGATTACAAACAAACACATTCATTACCATATGAGTTTTTAATAAACATGGATATGGTGGTTGATAGTCTGGTTTCATCAGTAGAATGCTTCTCAGTAGCTGCAGTGATCTTGTTTCTCTCCAAACAGCTCCATGTAAGCTGAGCTGCTTATGCTCTCCACTAATTACAATGAATGTGTTGTATACAGTAGTCTTACATACCTCATGATTTCTTTGAGTTCCTTAATTAGAAAAAACAAACATTAAACCGTATATGTAAAAAAGGTGTTGGCTTTTTTTTTTTTTATCATGCTGCAACACAATTTGTAGAAAAAAAATAATATATTACTGGAAAGCAAACATTATTTAAAAATAGGATCAGCTTCTATAATATTACTGAAATGTACTCAAGCTCTGAGCATCACCATTAATACAGTGGAATCCTGTGTTGTGGAAGACTGGGGTTCAATTTCTAGACATGGAACCCCAACTCACTTTCGGCACCAGTCCAAAGCCCAGATAAAACCGTTGAACTTGTGCCAAATCTAACAGGCGTATTGGGATCTGAATCTGCTCCAGGGTCTTATCTTACTCTAAGCTAGTAGCATCATAATTGTATTTAGCTGCTCCTAACATTGATTTCAGACCGGGACAAACCTAAGCACATCTTTGAGACTGCTTCAGGGCTTCTGAGGGCGTAGTAATAGGATTCCTACGTAATAGGAAACATGCCCACTTTGGGTTTAACTCGTAAGGGATACATTACACGCACAGTAAACATATTAGGGTGCATCAAATTGGGGCTAAACTGCTTCCCAAATATTTATTCTGTTAGTGAAGGGCTTACTGAAGAAACTTGTTTACTTCCTGCTTTCATTACATTCGTACTTCCAAGTCACGGACAATTAAGAGACATAGTTTGCATTTTATGTTTGAGCCCCTAGTATTTTCCTTCAGTTTGACCTTTTGCTATTTGTTGTTTGAGGACCTTTTTCAGCTATACCTGTCTGTCATGTAGTCGCCATAGCCGATTGTACAGTATACGTGTTCATATGGTGTTGCATACATTTTTGGACTTTGGATCTTATAGCTTTTCTGATTCAGACTCATTACAAATTTTGGACTTTAATTCACTGCTACACTAATGCTAAGACTACAACTGGCTTTACAGATATACGCTTTGTAAAAGGGGGCCACAAATCAGTAAATATTAACTTCCTGCCCAAGTGTAAAGAAAAACATTTCATCCTGGACAGAAACTACTCTCAACCCTGACATGTGCCCCTGCTTATGTAAATTAATTAATTATATAGGGAAGCCTGAAGCCTACCTCAGGAAACTTCGGGCACAAGGCAGGGTACACCCTGGACAGGTTGCCAATCCATCACAGGGCACACATGCACACACTACAGGCAATTTGGGAACATATGCATGTCTTTGGACTTTGGGAGAAAACCAGAGTATTGGAGGAAATCCAGCAAGCACGGGAAGAACATGCAAACTCCACACAAACAGACCTGAGGCGAGAAACTGAACCCTCAACCCTGCAGGTGCAAGTCCACAGTGCTAACCACTATGCCAGCATGTTGCCTCCCACTTGTGTATCGGTTATTATTCAGTAAACCTTGTTGTATACATTCCATGTTTATTGAATCTGGCAACAAGCCATTGGACACGAAGCTACATCTAGATTGGTTTAGTTTTACATTGAAACAAGTGCTATGGAAACACAAAATATATATCAGTCATAACATTAACACCACCGCGAGACCAGCCCTGTCCCATAGAAAAGCCAGTGTAGCACAAACTGTGGAAAAAGGTTCATGCTGCCCATGATAGAAAGGCATCAGAACACTCACTGCATCACAGCCTGCCACGTTTGGGGCTTAGCAGGATAAGATGTTCATCTGGCTTCCATTTTCCACAGATTTCAGTCCGATCGAGCATCCATGGAATGTGCTGGACAAATGGATCTGCTGCTAACATCCTGGCACCAGATACTACTGCACATCTTCAGAGGTCTTGTGGAGTCCATGCCTCGAGGGGCCACAGCTGTTGTGGTGGCACAAGGAACCTGAAACCTAGGTGGTTTTAACGTTAATGGTTATAATACTATATTATGGCTGGTTGGTGTGTATATATATACTGTATATATATATAAACACCCCCTAGGTGTGTGAAAGCTTTGATGCTGCTTTCCTCTAACTTTGCGTTAATAATTACAAATGTCCAGTGACCATGAGGAACAAAGGGTCATTAGAACCATTGCAACTCTATGTGTGCACTGACGGAATGGCAATGCATGAAGTTAGTCAGGGTCATAAAACCCCTCTTGACGTTGACAGAGCTAAAAAAAAATCATTAGCTTCAGTGTTCACAACATAATGACACTATAGAAAATGTGCATGTAATTGACTGAAATGCTTTCAGTGTTTAGATTAAATTGACTAGAAATGCTATAGGAATAGTTACGGTTGGAACTGGTTGTAGTGGTTAACAGAAGCGTCCCAGAGATGCAAACGGTTGTCTTCAGCCCGCCCTTATAGAGAGTACAGTGAATGCCTGCCTGCTGCAGAGCTTCTGCATGGCTTTCTTGTTCGCTGTGAAGAGCATCATTGTGTTGCAGCCATGTCCAACTGCTAAATCCCTCCATTGATGGATGCATATAGACCCGTCAGTCACAATGGAGACATTGTCAAGAACTGAGCTGACTCCTGAACCCAGGATAGAATATGGCTGAAACCAACAAACTGGCCACTGTACATTTCTGAAAACGCAACGCAGTCTTGCTCACATCTGAAATCACAGGCTCTGCTGCATCAAGCGATTCACAATTAGTCATAATTGTGTTATGTTCTATCTCCACAAAATTGGGCTCGGATGGCACGCTTTCAGCTTTGACACCTTATACACAGTCAGAGAAAGAGATAGATTCTCAAAAGCCCCTTTGTTTCAGACAATCACTGAGGATGTTTCTTTTGCTTTTTCCTCATTCTATTTAGGCGTTCATTTTCTGATTTTCTGACAGCTGGGAGTAAGAGGAGCCGTCTTCTTGCATCCATCCTATATTTTTTAGATTTGCAGTCGAAAGGATCTTGAGAGTAACTTCATTTTTCCATGCAGTGAAGCATGTATGTGTTTATGAGATTCACTAAATTGCAGCAGGCAAAACAAGAACACATAAGAAAAGCTGTTGTTAATTTTGCCTGCATGCTTAGCATGTAGTCATTTTGCATCTTTAGTCACATCTATTAATCCTTGCCATGTCCAATTTGATTAATTCTGAGTGATTACTTGCTCACTAAACATACTTTTTGCTCACTCTTTTAATAACAAAAAAGTTGTAGGTTTTAGTCCCTCATAGTCTGAGGGAGAAAAACACTGAACCATTTTAACTCAAGGCTTGGATTGTATTCAGCATTCAGTTGTATTCACTTTCAACAACAGCAAAAAAAAAACATCTGTGAATAAATGCCACTTTTTTGAGAATTTGGAGACCTCTGCTGGCAGAACTGTGTGTTACAATTGATTAACCAATTTACCACACAGAATGAGAATCTCATTTTGGAGTTGAACACCATCGTTTAATCTGATTAGTTACAAAACAGAGAAAATCAACAGTTGCATTAGTTGTCACTTTACAGTAGCTAAATCACCTGCAATAAAGGTTTAATCAGAGTATAGATCACAAACCTTTAATTGTTGGTGCTCAGTTTGATGAATCTGGGGTTCCCTGTTTAGATTAACCATAAAAATGAACGATTTGGTTTCCCATATAAATAAGATCAAATTGCAATGAAAACGTCTTAAAACCTCCAGGAAAGAAAACAAATGACAAATGTAGAAACCTCTGGAACTGAAGCAGGGGAACTCCACCAACTGAGCTGAGAACCAAAGTGATAAGGCAGCCACAGCTTCTGCAACACCAATCAGAACTTTTTACTTACTTTCTTCCATTTTTTTTTTTTTTTTTTTTTTACAAGCCCAGTTGAAAATACAAAAATAATGCTTTCTTTTAGATTACATTTTGGTAACACTTCAGGATAAAAAGGGCATGAGACAAAATGTTAGTGACTTGACAGCACATAAACTCACTACTGGTAATTACAGTATGTTGGTTGTCCCACAGAAAACAAAGAACCGACACAGATTTACAGGAACTGTCGAAAAATCTCCAGAATCTTGTGCAACATTCATGTTCACTTAACATCCACAAGGTCAACAGTTAGTAACATTACAAAACATATTTCTGTCCTAGTCCTTAGTCTCATCCTGTAGTCCTTATAACCGCCATTTGAAAAATACAGGGAATTTTCTTCATTTTCAACCAAAAGCCTACTGTACTTTACACTGTGTCCCAAAGTAATAAGCCCCCAATGGTAAAAACATTTTTTAAACAACATGACTGATTTCCAAGGTCTGTCTACAAAGAATGCAAATGTAAAAGCAAAACCCAGGGAAAGTGGACTAAGCAAGCACATGCTAAAAAGGCCCCACTTGATGTTGGTTTTGTCCGTATGTATGTGTCCATATAATGCAATTTTATTCACTGGGTTGTGCATGAGATATAGGTAAATTTATATACATATATGTAAACAGTTATTTTTTTAAGGCTGACCTTAAATTCTCAAGGAGGAATGCACTTAAATGCTACTCAGAAAGGAAACGTTGTCAAGTGCAAATCTTCTGTTCTTAAATTCACTTGGTAGTTTCACACAAATTATATCACTCATCAAACAACTTTAAAATTAAATGGAATTTAGTCTGATGAACATACATTCTGCTTATAGTTTTTTCCTAATAATGATTATGTTTGTAAAACAAGGCGCAGACTCAAAGTTTAATGTGCTCAGAGAGATGCAGGAAATTGCGCAATCACAAGACTGGGCTTCTTTCAGATGAAGCATCCTAAAACCTCCTGTCCTGCAGAACTTTACTCAAGAGTCTGCGTAAAAGAAATAGGTAATACTGCCATCAGTGCTGTTTTAAATTTCTATTGAACTGGACGATTTAGAAAGTTTCCAATTCGGATTATTCATGTTATCACCAAAACAATCAAAATTTTATTAATACAAATATTGATCTGTGTGAAATAAAGGAAACTTGAACATGCCGTGCATCACATTGTAAAATGGTATTAAAGTTGGTCACATGACTGAGGCCATGGTTCCGAGGTACCTTTCTTCATGCTCTGTGCTGAACATGCAATTGCTCTTGTTGTTTATTAAGACGCTTTGTGCTTTTCTTTCTTAAAATGGCAACTTCCTGTTTAGTATCTGTCTCGAAAAATATCTCGTTATACAGACACACATTACACTGGTGCAGAATTGGATGAATTCCGATTTTGATTATTAATTGCACTTTTAAAAATTTTCAAATAGTCATTATACTAGAACTGTTGCTAAATTAAAATAAAAAGAGATGTCAAAAATGTCAAAGTTATTTAAAATCTTTATATATGTGCACACCTAGAAGAATCAGACTTCCTGTTTGGCTTTCACATTCTCAAAGTGGGAATCTTCACTCTCCTCTCCCATCCTTTCGTACTGTTGTCCTATTGGAGAAGAATCAGGCATTTGTGGAGGAGCAAGCGTTTGTGGAGGTGGAGGCGATAGTGGTTTGTGGGTCTGGATTGGCTGGAGGAGGAGTAGTGTCAGGTGTGAGAGAGGTGGGTACACTGGAGACTGGTATGCTGGGCTCGCCATACTGAAGCGGTTGAAAAGTCTGAATATGGAGGATCTGCTGTGATGTTGGAGAGATGGAGGGCTGAGTGCAAGCAGGAACGGGGTTGCCTCCTCCCGTGCTGCTGGCTGATACGGGAGCACTCGTGGGATTTAGGGAAGTGGTCGGGAACCAGGCTGCAGGTGAAGACTGAAGACAGACATACAGTACAGAAAATATTGATACATGCTTTAAACACAAGACCCAAATGTTGGGGGATTGCTGAAATGTGCAGCAAATTATTAAAACCTGGAACGATAGCACTGAACCGTGAAGAAATGTACTCAAGTAAAAAATGATTAAGGTGTGATCAGATATCACTTAAACTCTTGGTGATGTAGCATCATAAAAATAAACAAGAGAAATCACAGCCATGTTTACTGTGTCAAAGTAAAAAATTAAGATTACAACAAAACAGCTTTGTGGCCATAAGAAAACCACTTTATTGAGTAAAAAGGATTAAATTTGCTATGAAGGATAAAGAATTGAATTTTGGAGCAGTTCGGCTACTGTACAAGTAGGTTGCTTCAGTTGGTCAGGTCTAGGCTCTGCAACATTATGTGGCAATAAAATGAAGTCAGCTGAAGACCTGAATGTATTCGAATAACATTATTCTATGTTTTTTTTCTTTTCTGATAGCTCTGATATGCAGTATTTTAGGACAATAATGCCAACATTCTTTGGCCTCAAGTTGTGAAAGATTGGATCTGGGATCATGAGGAAGGATCATGAGATGGCCATCAGGGTATTGTGACCTTCACCTAGAGAAGACTTTATAGAGTAGTTTGATTTTCATGTGATCAATTCAAGATCTCAGCCAAAAATTAAAGCAACTCTGGATGGAAATAAATGTTATAATGTTGCATGAAAGTTGTTGAAACAAAACCATGGTGAGTGCTCATTATAATCGAAGCTGAAGACAATACAACTCTATATATGCTGTGTAATATAAATTTATTAATATTCATAAATGTAAATCTAAAAAGTAGGTTGTTTATTGTTTATTGTAGGCACATAGTAAAACAAAAAGTCAACAACGGCTTTGAGAATTAAGAATAGATACTCTACGTGCATAACAATCAGCACCTTTATTATACATTAACAGATCATGTGGTTGAACTTGCCTTACCTCAGTGAGCTGGTTCCAGCCACCTAAATCCTGTGCTTGTTGAATTTGCTTGAGTTGATTGAGGGAAGGTTTGGGGGTGGTAGGTCCAGTAGCCTCCATTGTCCAATCATCTACTAGTTTGTGCAGTTTTTCTGTGAAGGTACTTTCCCTATTGGATAAACCCTGGGCTAAAGGAAGGCAGACAGACACAATGGCATGGCATTGCTAACATATACAGTACTTAGCAGTAGGGGTTGAGTAGACTAGTCAATTAAACCACTTGTCACTGCCGCGAGATTCCAATTAGTAGAGTGGTTGGGTGATATGGTATGCAAGAAAGCAGTCATACGAACAGGTATCCAGTATACTTTAATGAACTGTTAGTCTGAAAATATTTCAAATTAAATGGAGCCAATTATACAAATCACCTGCACAAGAAGTTTTGGCTTTCCCATTAACAATTGATATCACATCATGAAGTGAAGAGACGTTCACAAACCGCTCAACTTGGAATTCCTTCAGTGGTTATTAAAAACTACATTTTAATAATATCCATGCAGTGCATCAGAATGAACTCCATTTGATTATTTTTGTAAATTAAATCGAAATTTGCAGTTCTGCAACCCCGAATGCACACTGAGCTGAGAATCCTTATGGTGTTGTGTTGATCTGTGTTAATTTCACACCTGTCTTAGAGGCCAATGAAGCTGATTTTTCAGGTTTGCAGTACGAGTGTAGTCTGTTTGGCTCTTCACCAGAGTAACTGCTGGATTGCTGTAGAGAACCTGAGAGTGGGTATAAATACACATTCCAGCTTTATCAGGGCATATGTATCACATAAACCTTCTAAACAGAAGGTTAAACTAAAGAAACTAAACACCAATACTCATCAAAAGAAGACCTTAATCAAAAGTACTGCTTACTGTTTAAGCTAAATTTATACTGCTTAAAAACTCTTCTTTTACAAAGAGATGGTCAGCACCTTGGTGTGTGACTCCGTTATTGTCAGTGTGGGAATGAGGACGAGTGCGAAGTTTGGGTTTGGAGGGTCGGGGTCTGCGGGGGGAAATGGCCAGCGATGTCACAGGGGACGGAGGCTGATGGTGATCTTTCAGACTGCGCAGTTGCTTGTAGAGCTCCTGTAGTTCCTGCTTCTGCTGTGCCTGTAGTGACACCACCTCCTTAATATGCCTGTGAGAGGTAAAAATAAAATTTACTACAAAATATAATACAATAAAACATGATAAACAAGATATGGAGAAATCTTAAAGATGGTTTAAATTATGGCAGAAAAATTAATTAAAGAGGCAAAATTTAAACAGCAATTACTGATTGAATTTAAAAAGAAAAAAAGAATAAAATAAAAACTAAAACTAATAACAGATGCCTCAAAAAGTAATTTAAAATTGTTACTTTCTATTTCTCTAATTTGTCTGCAGAATTTTTTGTTCTGAAAAAAATTATGGCTATCAGGATGCTAAGCATATTTAAACATTCTATACAAAAATGCCTGCTTTAATATTAAAAGTCCTGCTTTACTTTTCTCTTAAGTTCTGCAGCTCCCTCCTCAGGTCCTCATCCTCAACCTCACTCTCATCATCACTGCTTCCTGTCGGAGAGTGCGTGTGGTTACGTGGTGGTTGGTGGTAGCCTACTGGGATTGTTCTTTCTTCCTTCCCTCCGTCTTTCACTTTTGTCTTCCTTCTATCCTTTTCCAGGTCTGGAGAGACAGGCGAGCTGTCTGTGAGCGGCTCATCTTTCTCCTCTGCCTTCATGATGGAAAAGCGTCCCACGGTCTTGGGAACATTTCTGTGGTTTGATGCTACCGCCACTGTAGGTGTCGGGTCCTCAGGCTGAGTGACTGGGGTCACCTGGTTGGGGGGGAAAAACATCATCACCTCTTTTTCTGTCAAGTGAAATGTCATGTTGCAAGTCTACATTTTGGCTTCTTTTGAGCAATTACTTAAAATGATTTGAAAAGCAAAAAGTAGAGGTCTAAAGGCTTTACAAATACAATGCCACTGTTCATAGGTAAGCTCTAAGTAATAAAAAATTGTAGGTTTCTAATAGCATGAGTAATCATACTGTAGCACTAGATATCTTCTCTATGCATTTCTCAAAAGCTCCAAGTTTAATACACCTCCTGTACTGCCAGAAAACGTCAGCCTAAAGATTGCGTCTCTTCAACCCACTTACAATTAACACAAAGTGGGAAGAAAAGTAGGTCCAGTCAAGCCCAGCCTTAAAAACAAGGCATTGTGCAATGCAGGATCCTTTAAGAACCACTGAAACAGATGCTGAGTTGTTATAGACTTGCCCAAGAAAGGTAGATGTGCTCTAGAGTTGGACAGGCTTGTCCAAGCAAGATTTTATCAGCTGATCATACTCTCTAAATGCCTTCATCCTGTCCATTTACTGTAGATGCACAATGTGCATATGTAGCTCATCTGAAGTAAATGATGATGATACCAGCACACCATCGTCTATTCAAAAGCCCTGGGAATAAAAGGCAAGTTTTAGCAGCAATGCCAGCAAAAAACAAGTTCAGGTTGGGTGCACCAAGAGCGTGTGAATGTAACTTTGGCTGAGGCCAGTAACAGCAATAACTTCCCAGAGAGGTTCAAAAGGTAGGCCTGACATAGTTTAGACAGAATGGAGACAACACAAGTGGCATAATTGGCCAGTGTGTCATCACCCCATATCACTAAAACCCACATGGTAAGCAGAAAATTGAGGCCAAATACAGCTTAATTGTGGAGATTATATTAGGCCAGTAGACAGTATTGTCTCTACTGAGAAAATGGATCTCTACCCCGGCAGAGGGGACAAAGCTGCCTGCACAGCAAGCAAATTAGTAAATCAGCATGAGTGATAAACACCTGTCCCTCACTAGGTCCTAGAAATGATGTTTAGTAGTGAGGATGTATAAAACTCATTGTCATATGTGGGCTAGTGCATTCGCTCCATTGGCTCTTCCAAAATGATCAGAGAATAAAAGTATAATGCCTTCCCAAAGTGCATCCATTTTTGATTTACATTTACATTATGTGCATAATGCGAAAGTGATTTAACACCTTCCTATGTTGTTTTCACATTGTAATAAGTACTGTTCATTCATATCAGCAATGATAAATAATCTTACACATGCAAACTACTTTTAATGGTGACAAGATTGCTCTGACTCACGCTGTCAGACTGAGTGGCAGTGTATAAGAATCATGGGACCACATTCCCCCTTAATGGGTTAATATAGGCCACCACTGCACCACTCTGATATTGTTTATCTGCATAAAAATGTAATGTCCCCACAAAAAGGGAAGAAACTGTTTGTGTTCTGAATAATTTATATGGCTGGACCACAGATGAGAGTCCAATACATCATTCACTTCGATGCCCACATGAGTGTCTCCCCCACCCTGGAGAGACATTTGTTTTCAAAATCTTCCTGGATAGGATGGTATTCATAAGAACACTGTATCAGAAAAAAAGCCTACCTGTTCCCAAAGATGCTGTGCCAACATGCACCTGACAAAAAACATGCCATGGTGTGCTTGGTCTAATTTGAGGGAAGCCACCCAAATAAAACTCCCTCATGTTCAAGTGACCAAACCGGACTGAAAGCAATAAAAGTCTGAGTCTGAACAACCCCAGCAGACTTGGCCTGAACCTTTTAAACAGGGTTTCCTTAAACTAGGTTTGATATACCCCTGTGTATAGTTTCCAACAGTCACTTTGATCCCATGCGAATTGCAATACCACTTTCCTTTTGCTGGGTTATGTGTGGGACTACACTGATGACAGTGGTCACCATCGTGAGCACCATATTTTGGTTTATGCAAGCAAAGAAAAAGCATTTAGATGGTTGACATGAAAGGTTTGCACTGTCAATGTTTTCCAAAAAATTGCAAACTAAGTAACAGTGTCTGCAGCTCTTGATCAAGACTGGGGAACACATTTCTTACAATATACTGGTGTGTGTTTGTGCGTTTAGAGGTGGCTCTAAAAGATGATCCATCTCAGAATATACCTCCCTCTCTCTTTCTCTGAGAATGAAACGGAGAAGGCTAGACCCATAGTCAGGTGGTTCCCAATTTGCTCTCTAGGAAGATAGGCAAAAGTTGAACCTGAACACTGTCTGCAGATCTGTGTAGAGAGGCAGGGTCATTCTTCAATCACTGCCATTGGCCCCTAAATCATTTGGTTGGTTAATCTATGCTGAAGGAATAAAGGCTGATTTACTGAATTTCTCTTCATCCAAAAATACCACCTATACTATAATGACACATGGACACAAAGTCTTCTCTGTTTCCTTGTTGTGACATCGATCAGTGACCACAAAATCAACATTTAGTTGAAATAGCAAGTGGAGGTCAAGGAAAGCAGAAAGCTAGACAGCTTGAAACAGATACAATCTGTAAGTCCTGAGACAAGTGTCTTGGCATGTCCAAGGTACGTTAGTGACTGGTCAAGTTTTTAGGTTAAACAATGGATCTTTCAGAGTAAAGGGAGAAAACATATTTCCATGAAAATGATAATGGTGCACTTTAAGGTGGTGGAAGGAACATATGCATACTGAACACTGTGAATGTCACCCAACGAGAGTGGGTGTATTAAAATAAGAGCTTTCAGCGTTACACAGAGAAACATATCCCACAGTGAGAAACACATTTTTTTCCCTCTGGCAAGTCAATTAAACATAAAAAATAAGGTAGTTTAACGTAAAGTCTCTCAGTTATATGTAAATTAATGAGCAGAAAGAAGCTTCACCTGGAAACGTCCTTTGTGTAAACATGGCTGGTTATCTGAGCACGTCTCTCTGTCCACTACCTGTCTGCTAGAGATCTCATCTGCTTAGAATAGGAACAGAGAACATGAAGAAATGAGAATAAGACAAAGTCTAACAAATTAAAATATGGATAGAAAAACAATAAACCAGGACAAAGACATAATATCCCATAAACACCACAAATATACATACAGAGAAAATTAATAATTAGTGAATCTCAACAGAAGCATTGAGACTACCATGCACGTCTGAAAAGTGCCTTTTGAACTTTTCCACATTTTGTCATGTTACAACCACAAACATAAATGTATTTTAGTAGGATTTGATGTGATAGACCAACACAAAATGGCACATAAACGTAAAGTCTGAATTAAAATTATTTAAAAAATCTTTTACAAGAAAAAAAATCTGAAAAATGTGGTGTGCATTTGTATTCAGCCCTCTTTTCTCTGATACCCCTAACTAAAATCCAGGGGAACCAATAGCCTTTATAAGTCACTTATTTAGTACAGTACATAAATATGGTTCACCTGTGTGTAATTTAATCTCAGTATGAACAGCTAGTCTGTGAAACATGGGCATCACGAAGCCCAAGGAACACACCAGAACACACCAGTCAGGGATAAAGTTAAAACAGGGTTAGGTTATCCCAAGCTTTAAACATCTCACAGGTTCACACATCGCAATCCATCATCTGAAAATGGAAAAAGTCTGGCACAACTGCAAACCTAACAAGACATGGCCATTTACCTAAACTGACAGGCCGAGCAAGGAGAGCATTAATCAGAGAAGCAGCCAAGAGGCCAATGGTAACACTGGAGGAGCTGCAGAGATCCGCAGCTCATGTGGAAGAATCTGTCCACAGGAGTTTTGCATTCAGGATTAGCCTCCACAAATCTGGTATTTATGGAAGAGTGGCATGAAGGAAGCAATTGTTGAAAGGAAGCCATAAGAAGTCTCGTTTGCAGTTTGCGAAAAGCCATGTGGAGGACCAGCAAACATGTGAAAGAAGGTGCACTGGTCAGATGAGACCAAAATGTAACTTTTTGGCCTAAATGCCAAACACTATGTGTGGCGGAAAACTACCACTGTGCATTGTGGTGTAGACATCATGTTGTCGAGATGCTTTTTTCAGCAGGGACAGGGAAGCTGGTCAGAGTTGATGGGAGGTAGGAGGAAGCCAAATGCAGGACAATTTTAGACTTGAGATGATGAGAGTTCCCCTTCCAGGAGGACAATGACCATAAACACATAGCCAGAGCTAAAATGGAATGGTTTATGTGTTAGAGCGGCCAATTCAATTGAGAATATGTTGCAAGACTTGAAAATTGTTGTTCATAAACGCTCTCCATTCAATCTGACTGAGCTTGAGATATTTTGCAAAGAAGAATGGGTAGAAATTTCACTCCCTCGATGTGCAAAGCTGATAGAGATATAGGACTCCATACGACCCCAACAGACTTGCAGCTGTACTTGCAGCGAAAGGTAGTTCTACAAAGTTTTCAAATAAAATGCCAATAAAATACATTTACATTTGTGGTTGGAATGTTACAAAATGTGGAAAAGTTCAAGGGGTATGAATACTTTTGTGAGGCACTGTAAGTGCATTGCTCAGGCATGGCCAAAAATATTTGTATTACTTCATTGCATATAAGTGGTGGAAAGAACTAGATAGTGATGGTAAATCGCTTAATGAATATTTACCATATACAGTAATACGTCATGCTAGGAAAATGCCTTGTTAAGTGTTAAATGGTCAAATAGGAAATATGGTCAGTGTTTGAGTTTCATGTTAAGCAGCATGTTATGAACATTAAGAGAAGTATGTATCCCTTTTTCTCCTCCCACCCCAGCCACTCGGGGACTCGTACTCAGGGACTCGCACAACCCGATGAAGTTTGTGATGTCTATGAACAGTACAGATCTTATACAGTATCACATATACATACATACATACTCATTTTGAACATATCATTTGGCATATATGTTCATATGTTAATATACAGCCTATTCACAACAGAAAAATCTCTAAGAATGTTTAGCCTATATCAGATTCATACATGTGTGAGGGACACACATACACATATCAAAAGCCTACCCAGACAGCAAAGAACAGGACACTCTAAAAAATATTAGTGATAGAATATGGGTCTTATATCATTTTAGCAAACAGTAGGCAACACTTTGTTGCCATATGGTTGGGTATAACAATTTTTGCAGCTACATGATTACCAAAAAAAAAAAAGGTATCTAATTTTGCGACTAATTTTAACTCAACAGTTCTGACTAGATACGAATAGGTAAATTAGCTAATAGAAACCTGGTAGTGTTGGTGAGTGTTGCTGATATGTGCAGTCAGGAACAGCAGTGTTAACTGAACTTTTAAATACTGCTACTGTAGGTTGAGAACAGTCCACCAACAAAAGTTGGGCAAAGCTGCAGTCTCTAACCGTCCCATAAGATCAAGGTATAGGCATGATATAGTCATATGTTGGTAAATAAGTTTAACGAAGTGGCCAGAAAGTGTATACAGTTTTTCATACCATTGGCAAACACTGTCACAATTTGTCACCACCTGAATAATATCTGAAGATATGATATCAGGAGATGGAGACTGACTCATTTGTGCCTACGAGTAAAGAGTTTACTGATACTTATTTGTTGGTAATCAAATGGTCAAATGGATTTTAAATATACCTAATAATTGCCAATAAATATAAAATGTGTACATTTGTACATTGCTTTAATTTTGGAATTGCTTAATTACCGGTTATAAGGGCACCAGCAAGTAAGAAACCTTGGGTATAAACCTTATACCTTGTAAAAGAGGTATGAGGTTAGAACACATAATATGGGATATTATACCTTAACATGTCTGGTTGAAAATGCCTATTTTTGCCTTTTAATCTGATCACATACAGTGATGCAGGGGGTCATTTTGATGTAGGGATATTTTAAGCCTCAAACACCACCACCTCCTCTTCAGCAGTCACTTTTAACACAGGTTATTTGTGACATACAGTATATTCATTACTTGCACAGCTATAGCTATGGGGTAAAATAATGCCCTTGCAAAGAGGACAGAGAAAGTCTCATATGGAAGTCAAACCATGCAAGGGTTAACAAAGATGCAAATAAATGGGATATTACATTCAGCCATTTTAAAGAGGAGAGTTCAAGTCAAACCGAGATTTCATCGTGTTAATTTTTTTGTGAATGCTCAAATATACAAAAGCGGATTGACATTTACAGAAGGCTTAAAGCATAGCACCATAAGACTTGCAGTAAAACATTTGAACGGTGCAATGGTTTTGAAGAAGGCCATACATCTCTGAATGACGATCCTGAGGTGGCTCTGAGCACACTGGAGTTTTTCCTGGGAACATTGAACAAGTGAAACGCCTGATCCTTGACAATCAACGAATAACTTGTCACCAACTTAAAGAAGAGTCTATGAGAACTGTACACACAATCATTTATGAACACGACTTGCACACTACAGGAACTCGTCTGGGAGTTATTGCCACATCGCCTGTACAGTCCTGATCTTGCTCGAAGCCATTTCCTCATGCTTGGGCTATTAAAGATTAAGATTTAATTATTTAATTATGTACCTTGCAGCACAGTGAAAATCTTTTTGCATATCCCAGTTAGGAAGCTGGGGTCAGAGCGCAGGGTCAGAAAGGATTCAGGGCTCCTGGAGCAGACAGGATTAAGGGCCTTATTTAAGGGCTCAACATTGGAAGCTTGGTGGTGCTAGGGCTGGAACTCCAACCTTCTAATCGGTAGAGCCTTAACCGTTTTAACCGTACTGCTATTGCAGTAGTAATTAAGGAGTTCCTGGGAGGCCAATGTATCAGAAGTGATGCAGGCAGTCAGATTGCTCCTGTGTACTTGATATACTTGATAAACTGCTGAAACATTGCGATAAGTGCATTGGTCTAGCAGGGCATTATATAAAGAAATAAAAGTAGTTTTTATTCTCATAACTGTGTTCTCTTATTCTGCGCAATCAAAAGTCTCAGTTTGTCTTGAATTGGCCTCGTATTTCATGCAAAGGGGAAGCTATATAGTCTAAGCAAGCAAAATCAGCTATGTGTTCTGGTTGACACACACTGTCAATCCCAGTGACACTACACAATTGTCTCTAAATTGATGTATGGGCAGAAGACAGCAGATAGCATTTTCCCTTTTATTGTGTTAAACTGCTCCGTGACGCAGCAGTGGTTGCAAACAAGTGCATGCTAGCCTTCACCCTCCATTATGATAGCTAGTATATAACCGAGGAAAGCTGGATGGTGGTAGGAATTGGTAGGTGACCAAACTGGAATGAAAACTTCAGCTTGGAAATTTAATATTGTAAGTGACTAGCTGGCAAGACAAAAGAGAAGCCTATTATTGATGTGATCCCCTATATCACCATGTGTTACTGACCTTGCAGGCTTGTCTTAAATCAGACACGGCAAGGCATAGTATCCAATAAGATGTGTTAAGTGAATTTTAAAACCACAAAAAAAACAAACAAC
>JAQMYJ010000015.1:19897757-19915964 GCA_030014305.1 Clarias laeviceps | reverse complement strand
TATATATAAAATTAACATTTTACATTTGGAATAGGTTAACTATTGTTTAGCTACACAGTAGACCACTGTCTTCCAACTGCAATAAAAGACCTGTTGAGCCACATTAGTTTAACTTACCAGGCCACCTGCTGATGTTTATGGAAAAGTTTTGCTTTGCCCAAACAGTTTTGATCAACAATTGTACTTTAACACAGAGCAATAGTAGGACCTGTGAGATGGGTAGCTTAACTGTGCAGGCAAGTGAGGGGCAGGATGAGGTGGGCTGAACTTGGCATTACACCACTAGATGAACTAGACTAGATGCTTGCATTTTGTGGTGAGCTCGATCTGACTCTTTTCCCACCTCCTACATTACCTTCTTTTCCTACTTTCCACTGCTCTTACCCCTGAGTAACTCATGCAAACAACTTAAAAGAAGCTACAACATAAACTCAAATGCATCAACTTAAAAACAAGCAATTCTTAAAAGTAAAATTTTCTTATTTTGTAAGTGATTTAGTTATGACCTATAGATGTCGTGGCATCAGGTGCTAACCGTCTATAGTCTGGGGAACCATTGCCCTGTATATATTCAAATCCTACTCCTAACACATGATCCAGCTCAGAAAGAACTTGACATTTAGCTGAAAAGCCAGATTAGGTGAGTTGGCAGCAGGGCAAGTGTGAAAATGTATAAGACAGTGGTTCCACAGTTTGAAATTCTTTCAGATAATTTTTACTACGTAGTGGTAATTAAAATAATTTAGTTGTATCAGTGTGAACAGGGACAATAACATCACAAACTAGACAGTGATTAGATGTTAATAATTACCCGTTACTTCACAAGGTATTCCCTATCTAGCATGGTTCAAACGCTACATTATCTACACATACATTTAACGTTGTAGCCCACCCACACCCCTCACTCGCTCTCGCTTGCACTCTGCACAAACGCTACCTTGCTGGACTCTGGGCTTCTTGAACAAGCTGGTGGAGTGGCGCAGTTTGCACGCCCAGCTTTTGAATTTGCGAGTCCAGGATTTCTTGCTAACAGGATTTCTGATACTAGGACAAGTCAGGTTTAGGCCAAAATATCCACCTCCTGCATTGTGCTGCTGCTGCTGTTGTCCGGCTGCGGGTGCAAGAGACGGCTGGGAGAAGGTAGGCTGGAGGACATCTACGGTGGCACTGTCAGAGGGGGAGGGAACAGCCTGGGTATATAGGGTGGGGTGGGGTGAAAGAAGGAGACATTGTGGTGTGAAAAATACAAAAATATAAATCAAAAGGAATACAAAAAATATGACACTGTAGACTCCTATTATGCTTTTTTTTATAAGCCTAAATTTGGTCAAACTAAAAGTCAACATTTTTATAGACTTGGCAAATAAGACAAAAAATTTTAATCACCCCATTAACCAAAACTTTATAATTCTCATTAAATAACTCCTATAAACCCCTTTAATTGTACTTATATTATTGGAGAAAATCCTCCATTTACTTCAAAGGAAATGAATGGGGGTTCCAATTTGTGCCAGCCATTAGAAGACCTCAGAGAAATGTTTATTTCACTTTTGCACCCCATTAGCATCATCCACTCATATACAGTCATTGGTATAAATCAAAATTGCAGAGCAATAATGATGTATGTACACTAATCTAAATTATGAATTAAAAAAAGCAACAATTAGAAAATATGAGACTCAGTTGGCAGCTGCAACCAGGCCTTGCTGTTTCTTTTCTAACACACACCAACTTACAATGACTGTAGATTCATTGGGTGGAGATAAAGGTCCAGGCACAGTCTCCTGTGGATGGGAAAGGAGGGAGCATGGTGGGGAAGTGGAGGAGAAGGATGAGGCAGGTTGGTGTTCCACAGCAGTAGAGGGATTTGCAATCTGGGCAGTGCAACCATCTCCTATTTTCTCCCTTTCTCTGTCTGATGAGGTGGAGGAAGAACGAGAGGTGGTGGAGGAAGTGGTGCAGGAGGAAGAATGTGGAGAAGTGTCTGAAGAGCAGGTAGGAGGAAGTGGGAAGGTGGCAGGTGGAAATGTGTGAGACTCTGATGACTCCTCTGCCCTGGTAGATGTAGCAGCTATAGCTGAGGAGGAGGCCATGTCAGTCGTGTGAGTGGAAATGGAGGCCCCACTGCTACCATGCTCCTGATAGAGCAGATTCCTCAGCTTCTCATCCAGTGTTTTTATACGGTTGTCAACAAACTCAATTTTGGGGGGGCCCTCACTGTCTGATTCAGCTACTGAAGAAGGCTGAGCAGGGGAAGGGGAGAGGACGTGAGCCAGAGCTGGCAAAGCTGTCTCTGAGAGCGAGAGAGGTGGGAGAGAGAAATCAGACAATGGTTGTACAGGAGCAGACTGGCTGAAAGTGTCATCTGTGGCAGTGACCTGTCCTGTTGGGAGCTCTAATTCTAACTGCTGAATAGAAAGCTGCTTCTGCGCAAGCAGGGAGGCAGGTTGAGGAACCTGCTCTAGCTTAGGCTGTGCATCCTCAGGAAGGACCTGATTTGAGATCAAAGACTGAGCCTGCGCTCTATGTAGAAAGGAGTCTTGTGTTTCTATTTTTTGCTGCGATTGTATGGTCACTGCTTCAGAATGCAGCCCTGGTTCCTGCTGCACATACTGCTGCACTGGGACTTCTGGCTGCTCCACTTTACCGCACAGCTGCCTCTGTTCCAGACTGGCAATTGACTGTACATGGACATTCTGCTGGCTTAATGGTTGCAGTGGAAGTTCGGACTGTCCCTGTTGGTATGGCATTTGCTGTACAATTGATTGTTGCACTAGATGGAAATGAGATGATGGATGCTCAGCTTGACAAGTCTGTGTGTTTTGCTCTGCACCTGAAGATAGTGTGTCATTGGTTGAGAACTGAGACACCGTTGCTATCGGCTTAGTCTGTAGCAGCTGTTGTTGCTGTATCAGAAGCTGCTGCTGAATCTGATCATTGTTGTCTTTTGGAAGATTTATCGAATAGGCTTCTGGTGGTTGGGATTGTAGGACTTGCTGGGGTCTTTTAGGTTCCAGTGTTGTTGAAACTTGGGGTAACTTCTGCAGTTGCTGCACTTGTTCTCCATGATTTAAAATGGAAGATGACAGGGGGTTTTGAGTAAAACTGCCAGAGAGTGGTATTTGATCTTCAGGAATGCTCTGCTCTTCAGCAGCAGGAACTTCAGAACCCAAGCCACTACTGGATCCTGTGCACATAACTTTACTAGGTGCAAAGGTATGGCCATGATCAGCCACTGGAAAGGTTGCATCCTGAACAGAAGATGCTTGGTTGGTTGTGGATCCCTTCACCAAAGCTTGCTGGGCGATAGCTGCTATGTCTTGAGTGACTGCATCTCCTGTGGATATGTGAAGTATTGATGTAGTAGAGCTGGTAGAGTCCAACGTAGCTGTATCAGGGTTAGAGACAGCAGGTACTGAGGCTTGGACAGAGATAGCGGAGGAAGGATCAGAGGACATTGGAAGTGAGGAACATGAAGAAAAATGTACTCCAGACCGGGAGTCTGACGTCTGTAAATCCTCATGGTTGGATGCTATAGCAAAAGAGGAGAAAAGGTTATAAACGGTATTAAGGCATAACAGTATAAGGCTAATATAGGCAACAAAGGTAAAACTTCAGGAAAACAAAGTTTACACTGTATAACAACTAGCCATATTTTTTGTCACAGGCACAACTTTACATTGCAAAGCAGAATCTTAGGTTGTGATGTGGGATTGATGGTTTTAAAAAGTAAAGTACAATGTGTCACGATCCTGGTCATGAAATTACTGCTACTGTGACCAAAGAGAGCTGATGAGAGTATCAGTTTTGGAAGTAATGCTGAAAATCTCAATGTGAGACTGAATATGATTACTCAAGACTCAGATGACAGCTAATTACATCAGTACAGTATAGTTACATCATGACTGGACACCAAGGTCCATGGCATGATAAGAAACAGAAGATGAATTACAGCTTCTACATGTGTCATGACAACAAGAAACTTTTTAAACATTCTACAGTAGTTGAAGATTCAGAAACATTCTGGGTCACTGCACACCCAGTGTGGCAGAATCTAGTAACTTGTTACAGTGTGTCTCAGGCAGCATGATAAACAATAATAATAAAAGACCACTGGAATAACATAGTGTAAAATCTGCAGATGTAATTCTGATATTTGTCCTATAATGACCCACAGCCAATTCAAATAAATATTGCTTTTACTGAATACCTTGCTCAATCTGGCACAGGCTCACTCCTGCTGGTGGGGGAGAGGAGGCTTCACGGTTGGACTGGGAATCACGATGGCGAATGGTCTGATTGATGAAAAATCGCCAACGACCCACTGGAGAAGACTGAGGGGCAGAGTCTACTGGTGGACAATTTAGTAAATGAGAACAGCAAAAAGTGTTAATTGAAAAAGGGGTGAAAGAATAATTAAAGTAATGTAGAATAGAAGGTAGAATGTTCCTTATATAAAGGAAAGCTACTCAACACACACACACCTGTTGAACTTGATGGTGTGCTTACATGCAGCTGCTCTGTGGATCCAGTCTGTGTGTGCGTGCGTGTGTGTGTGTGTGAAAGAGAGAAAGAGAGTGTTGCAGTTGACCTGGAACTTCTAACCCAACCTAATTAAATGTCAATATATTAATTATGATCAAGAAACTAAGTACAGTAAGCCTTTCTACACATGGTTCTCCTGCAGTTGAACTAATTAGAAAACAATTCATAACTACTGATGTAAAATAATAAATAGAAGGGAAAAAATAAGTTGTTCACCACAATATTCTAGGATGTACAGTAAAGATTATACAGTATATATAATAAACAGAAACCAGACCTTTGACTGAGTGCTAAAGATCTCCTGGGCTTTCTTCACTATAGCCCTCAAGTCTTCTACAAATTTTTCTTTCTCTGATTCGAGGACAAAGTCCTCTTCCACCTATTAAAAAAATTACAACAAAATCTTTATTAGTGAAAAAGTTCCCTCTTTTCTTCATCAATCTGGTCACTTGCCATTCGGTTTTATTTTACTCACCCCATCATATAACAGCTACTCAGCAGTGACAGTAAACATGTGCTTTTTCAAACAGTAACAACATCAAAGAGCAACACACTCAAAGGAAAGTGTTGCCATCCATTCTACCTAGTAAAACAATCCCAACTTGTACAGTTCAAATCCCAACTTTGAATCCCAAGTCCTGTTAAAAAGTATTTGGCCCTTACTGATTTGTACTTTTTTTTCCATATTTGTCACACTTAAGTGACCCAGATTGAGACAGGGGCCAGACAT
Source organism: Clarias laeviceps (assembly GCA_030014305.1). Taxonomy (NCBI): domain Eukaryota; kingdom Metazoa; phylum Chordata; class Actinopteri; order Siluriformes; family Clariidae; genus Clarias; species Clarias laeviceps. The sequence continues at coordinate 19,910,689 of JAQMYJ010000015.1, read as the reverse complement.
TCTCCTTCAGGATTTTTTGGTAGAGTGCAGAATTCATGGTTCTGTCAATTATGGGAAGTCGTTCAGGTCCTGAAGCTGCAAAGTAGCCCCAGACCATCACACTAACACCACCATGTTTGACTGCTGGTGTGATTTCCCCTTAATAAATGAAATCATCCTTTCAAAGCTGCATTTGATATTTACCCTGGTTATCTTTGTGTAGCATATAAATTTGTTTGCATACCTCCATTATTTAAGTGTGACAAAAAGGAAAAAAATAAATAAATGATCAGTAAGGGCGCAAATACTTTTTCTTAGAACTGTCCATTCATGGCTGACAGCCAAAATTGCTAAATTGCCTGGGTAGGAAGGACGGCATACATATTTTCTCTGGTGCCTCTTGGAAGCAGCAGTAAGTTTGTTTTTCTTTAACCAGCAATGAAACTCAAAACTTATTTTACATTTTATGATTACAGTTAAATTTATAACTGTATGAAATTCTTACCATGTAATCTGCTATATCTTCAGGTGCATCTTCCTCAATATCAAACTTGAATGTGACCATCTTGTTACTGTGGGTTTCGAGCTGGCACTCCACCATGTTGTCTCCTGTGTTTGAAACCTAAAAAATATAGTCCTTTTTTATATTTGACTTAAATGTGCTGTGGCTATTCAGGTGGGACTCCTTATTACATATCATGTAAGAAAAACATGGAAAAATATGTATTGGGGTAATTTTTACCTGCAGCATGCTTAGCTGAAAGTGAGTGGTTCTCTCAGGACGTTGGTATGAAGACCTCCGCTGAGTCTTTAGTTTCTCCTGCTTACCATTAACCAAGGGTATTGGAGATTCCTCTCTACTGGATAGAGCCGAACTGGGAGCAAATTGTGACAAACAAGTCAAAATTCCATGTTTCAGATATTCAAACAAGACTTCCTTATCCATGAGGTTAAAAAGAAGGAGGGTAAGGGTATGAAATATACCTTACTAAAGAATGTCGGTTGGCAGACTGGTTTGGGCTCCCCTATTAATTTAATGGAAGAGACAAAGAAACATATATACAGGAAAAACCAAACCAAAACAAACAAACAAAAAACAAAAGAAAACAAATAGCAACAAAAAAAGACAATCAGATAAAATTTCAACTTAAAATTAGTTTAAAAAAAAAAAAGCAAAAACAAAAGTTTATATACACAAATATTTGAAAAATAACCAGACTGATTATGCAATAACATGCTTAATTTCGTAGATGTTTAGTGTTTCTATTTTAAATAAAATCATAGGGTAGCAAACGTTAATCAAGGACTATTATTATTATTATTAATGTCATTATAAATCTACGCTAGTACAGGATGTTGTGAAGCATAGCTAGAAAATGATACCTTAATAAGGGTGTATGTTAATACCTGTGCAAGGCCTGGTAATGCAGGGTCACAGTCTGCCAGCAAGTTTTGGGGAAGCGCAGTGGCATTAGGAACAGGTAGCTGAGAAGCACTGATAGGAGGAAGGGAAGTTGGTACTATATCGGTTAGCCCAGAGTGGCTTAGCTGTGCCTCATCTGACACTGGGATCTCTGACGTAGTGGGGGCAAGCTGGGAGCCTGATAAGTTGGTAGTTTTCAGGGAGGCATAAGATGGACTGGATGGTATTTGGGGGGGTTGGAGGGGAACTTGGGGGTACAGTGGCTGCACGGATGTACCTACAGTATCAGTGTATGTGTCTGCGTTTGAGTGAGACTGTGATTGACCATGTGTCTGCATGTGGGTATGCGTCTGAGTGCATGTCTGGCTGTGCATATGAGCCAGCAATATGGATTGAGGCTGGTGTTGTGGGGAAGGTGGTAGGCCTGGTACATTACTGTAAAGTGGAGTAGTCTGAACTTGTGTCTGACAGGGTTGCCTTGGTAAATCATGTGATGGGACCACAGCTTGCAAAGCAGATGACAGAGGAGATGGCTGGTGATTGAGATCAAGTGCCAAAGCAGTTTGGTGGGCTGGTAGAGGCTGCTGAATAGATGACAAACCCTGGGCTTGAACCTGCAGCTGTATTGGCTGTTGCTGTACTTGTTGCATTTGCTGTGTTTGCTGTTCGTAATGTTGAGGAATTTGAGGTTGCATAAGGGGCATGGGCTGCATGACTGTCTGAATGGTGGTGACGCCACCTGGCTGTTGCTGTCCCGGTAGGGTAGACTGTGTCTGTGCTTGGATTTGATTTTGAGCCTGGCCTGTCTGCTGTAAGTATTGCTGAGTTATTGTAGCAGCACCCATGGTTGCTGAGGATACAGCAGTGGTACTTGCCACTGTTACTGGAGACAGCACCATTTGCTGATACTGCTGTTGCTGTTTTGTACCTTGTGTAAAGTCAACCTGCACTGGCTGCATGGTGTGCTGACTGAGTTGTGCAGTTTGAAGATACTGCATTGAGAGCAAGGCAGAAGGTACCTGAACTTGAGACTGAATTTGGTTGGTTATTTGAGTTGGTGGTGGCATTTGTGGAACCTGACAAAGAACAGGAGTTATGGTTTGATGTGGCATGAGATGAGCTGGAAGATTCTGCCCCTGTATGATCATTTGAGCCTGTGCCTCATTTGAGACATATGTCTGGGTCTGTACTTGTGGCTGTGTTGAATCTTGCCTCTGCATTTGACACGGGATTGCATGAGGACTTTTCACCTGGATGGGATTAGGCTGTGCTAGGGATTGTGGTTCTGATTGACTTTGTGTCTGTAAAGGAATTTGACCTTGGATTTGTGTAAGGTCACCTTGTTTCTGTTGAAATAGCCCTTGAGTTTGAGGTGCTGACAGAGGCAGTGCATGTTGGTCAAACTGTACAAGGGTTTGTAATTGGCTTGAAATTTGGGAGGTAGCCATTTGTGGTGCTGGCTGAGCAACTATTGTTACTTGCGACTCCACAACCGACATCCCATCTTGCTGGCCACAGGGAACATTTTGCTGCTGAGAAAATTCTTGTTGGTGTTGCTCTACTTTGTGCTGAGTAACACATTGGTGAGACTGAAGCGGCTGTTGTAGTAACAAGGCTTGCTGCTGCTGCTCATGCTGAAGTAGAATCTGATGCTGCTGCTGCTGAACAGCTTCAAGGCCTACAGACTGCTGTTGCTTACTGTGTTGCTGCCCAGTGCCTACTTGTTGGTTCAGCTGTTGTTTATGCTGTAAAAATGAAGCTTGCTGTTGAAGATGCTGCTGGTCCTGCTGTTGCTTGAGCAGATTTTGTTGTTGCTGCTGAACAATCTCAAGAGTAACAGCCTGCTGTTGTCCGCTGTGATGCTGCCCAGGGGCTACATGTTGGTTTGACTGCTGTTGTAAAAACAAAGCTTGATGATGAAGATGCTGCTGATCCTGCTGCTGCTTGAGTAGACCCTGCTGAACAGAGTCAAGTGTTAGAGCTTGCAGTTGTCCGCTATGATTTTGCCCAAGGGATCCTTGTTGGCTTGCCTGTTGTAAAAACAATGCTTGATGTTGAAGCTGTTGATCCTGCTGTTGACTGAGCAGACCCTGCTGCTGCTTAAAAGACTCGAGAGAAAGAGTTTGCTGTTGACCACTGTGATGTTGCCCAAGAGGTACTGATTGGTTCAACTGATTTTGCGGTTGTAAACATACAGCTTGCTGTTTATGCTGCTGCAGATCCTGATGTTGTTCGATTATAGCATACTGCTGCTGAACAGTCTCAAGGGTAACAGTTTGCTGGCCCAAAGTTTGCCCTTGTGGGAAAAAAGCTTGCTGTTGAAGCTTTTCCTTTTCCTCATGTAGATTGGCTTGTACTTGCTGTGGTTCTGTATTTTTCTTTTGGTGTTGTACAAGAAACTGCTGTTGGATCTGTTGTTGTACTAAAATATTCTGCTGTTGGTCAACCTGTGGCTGAAAAGCTTGTTGCTCTGGCTGTTGCTGCATTTGGGGTTGTGTAATTTGCGATGGGGCAATATGCAACAGTACTGGCTGCTTTTGTTGCTGCTGTAGTAAACCTTCCATTTGGTGCTGTTTTTGCAAAAGAAGTTGATTTTGTTCCAACTGCTGTTGCAGGAGTTGCACTTGTTGCTGCTGTAAAAAAGCTTGCTTTTGCTGCTGTTCTAGCTGCTTTTGCAATAAAGTTTCTTGTTCTATCTGTCGTGGCTGTTGTTGAGTCTGTTGTTGTGGTATTAGTATATTTTGTTGTTCCAACTGTGGTTGATGTTGTAATAAAGACTGACGTTCAAATTGTTGCTGGTGTAATAAGATTTGTTGTTGTAGCAACAGAGCTTCTTGTTGCTCCAAGTGCTGCTGCAATAGAGCCTGACGCTGCTGCTGCTGCTCACCTGCCTGTTGTAAAATTGCCTGCTGCTGTTGTATTTGCTGAAGCAATTGTGGACCATGTTTCTCAATATGCGTTGTAACTGCAGAAATTTGCTGTTGGTTTTGAAGTTGTAGTTCTTGCTGCTCTATGTGTTGTTGTGAATAGACATTCTGCTGTTCCAATGGCTGTGTACCATGAACTGCTTGTTGTTGCTCTGCAAGTGGTAACTGCTGAGGACTTGACTGCATCATGGCTGACTTTTGTAGTTCTGCCTGACTTGGCACATATAACTGAGGATGGTGTTGTTGCAATAGCAACTGTGGTTCCTTTGGCTGTTGGTCTATTGAGAGTTGCTGAATGGATGCTTTCTGTTGAGCCTGCTGTTGAATTACAGGTTGCTGTGGTACATATACCTGTTGCTGTAAGTCTATCTGTTGAGGGTGCCCCAAGGTCTGTTGTAGAAGCTGTGGTATATATTGCTGCTGCAATACACTCGACTGCTGCTCCTTTAAAACTAACTGTGGATTCTCTATCTGCTGGGGTGGTATTCCAGCTGAAATTGGAGGCTGTTGCATTAACATGCTTTGCTTTTGAATTTGCTCCATTTGTTGTAATGTACCTGCCTGTTGTTGTTGTTGTTGTTGTGCCATTGGTGGTTGTTGCTGCTGTTGTTGTTGCAGCAATGCAGTCTGCAGATCTAACACTACTTGTTGTTGTGACAGTGGTGGTTGTTGCTGTTGTTGCAGCAATGTAGTCTGCAGTTCTAACACTACCTGTTGTTGTGGCTGAACTGCAATTTGTTGGTGCAAAATTTCAGTCTGTGGCAAAGGTGCAACATTATGCTGTCTCTGTTTAGTCTGTGGCATCAGGCTGCTCAAAGATGATCCTATGGGCTCTGCAGAAAGAATGCTAATGGAGGCCTGGGGTGAAACAGGGGTTATGTATGACTGTGTTTTTATAAGTGAAGCACGTGTCTCTCCTTGCTGGGGGAGTGCAGTTTGTGTTATGTCTGTGGGATATGGGGCCAGTGACTGCAGTGCAGGCAAGGTTGAATATGGCAATCATTGGAGACACCATGTGAAAGGAAAGAAGTGATGGAGGGAAAAGCAATAATAGGAATTAGTATGGATCATTAATTATTCAAGCATAAAAGGATAATGTAGACACTAGGGTCAGGGCATACTATCAAAATGTTTCTACATTTGTCTAACTGAATATGAGCTTTTGCAACAGGGCTCTTGGGAGCCCCACAACCAATTTGGTTAGTGGAGATGCCAGATGCTCCACTTCTTTGATCTCCTCTTGTCTGTAATGAGATGCAACAGCTAGACTATGGGATACCTGATAAATCAAGTAAATAAAAATTCTGATTCCCATTATGCAATTTTAAAGCTGATCGATACACAGAGAGTGGTAGGTTCTGAGGAATTACTATAAATCCCACACAAACATGCCCTTACGGTATGGTTAAGCATGCAGTTATTTACAAAGTTTTTTAATAAGTCAATACGTACAGTGGTCCCAGTGGGATAGCTGGTCTGAGTGTTAGCAAATGAGATTCCAGAGTCTCCCGCCAATGAATAGTGTTGACTCTGTGCACCTACAAATGATTCTCCACAGACTGCAGAGTGCTTCTCTATTTCTGTAAAATGAAACAAAATCAAATGCTTATAGTGATCATTGTGAAAATGAGAACCATAAACTATAGAGACTATAAAACAAAGATTTTCCTAAATTATGAGACTTGGTGTCATGTATGCTCTGATTAATATATTTTATTGACTGAAAAAAAATCTTTATTCAAATTTGCACAGTCAACATTTCATAAGACAAGCCAGATCTAAAATCTCTAGTGAACTTTACCTATGGGGCCTTGTGTGTTGCTGAGGGGAACCTTCTGTCGAGTGTGTTGCTCCACCTCTGTCAGATCTTCTCCCTCCCTGTGCCCCCCAGTGGCCCCCACAGAGGTAGGAAATGATGTAAAACTGGTGGTGAAGCCAGCAGAAGCCTGGCAAGAGTCTCTCCTCTCCTCTAGGGTTCGTTGTTGTCGTGCTGCACGAAACTTCTTAATCTGAGTTATCCTGTCTCGAATAGACTTTCCCACAACCTTTGCGTCACTCTCGTGGAAAAACCCAGACTTGACCTGAAAAGTGAAGAAACGATAGAAAAACCAGAGGAAAAAACATGAAGTCACAGAAATCTATATCTCACACGTAGTTACATAGTCACGTAGTCACATAGTTACATTCACACCTAACACTAATACAGAATATTAGATAACCAAAAGAAATAAATAAATAATTAGAGAAGGAAAGCACAATAAAACAAATTAAGTCCTTCCAAAAGTTGCTGAGCCTGTATGCAGTAACATTAGAAAGGATAAGATCACCTTTAGGGGCACTACTTACAAAACATTAAAAACTGAAAAAAAAACTTCATTTTGCATAATGTTCTTGCTAATGCCAAGGCTAATTAACCAATTCTGTTTATTCCATGGCTCCCTCACCATCTCTAACGCCACTTCCTCTGCACTGTCAATCTCCAGGTTGTAGCTGAACTCGATGGCCTCATTGTCCTTGTGCTTGCCCTTCAGTTTTTTAGGCTCTTCCACCCAAATACGCAGAGCCAGACAATCCTGACTGCCCGTGTCCTCTTCTGCCAACTCCACTCGCACACCAGTATCCTCGCCAAAGAAGGCATGGTTCAGCAGGTCCTTAATGGAAAGTCTAAGTGCAAAACATCCATACTGAAAATGCATTATCTACACAATGTCCAACATTTCTGTCTGCTAGAATACAAGGGATAAAGGGACACTTTACCGCTCGCCTCGGTTCTGCCGAATGCAGCCCTCAATGATCTCCTTAATTTCTGGATCGTTCACTTTATCAAAACTGGCAGGCTTGATTCCCTGCAAAAAGAGACATGTAGTACATCATTCATTCCAGGTAATTCGACAGCTTGGAAATGGCACAAATACACAAAAACACATTTTAAATTTTCAAATTCAATCTTTTCAAAAAACATTAAAAGCAATAATAAAAATGAAATGCTGTTTCTGTGCCTTACACTGGTGACCTTGCGGTAGATCTGAGCAGCATTTTGACATTCAGAATAAGGGTACTCGGATGTAGCCATCTCAAGCATGCACATGCCAAAGGCGTAGACATCCACAGACTCATCGTAATGTTCCTCATACATCTCCGGAGCCATGAACTCTGGGGTACCTGAGCAACAACAGAACAGTTAGAATAAGAATTATGGTTTTAGTTTAGCAGCATTTACATGCTTTAATAGGAGAACTGATTTTAAAAGATTGAAGAAATTATCCCCTGAAAAGGGTATCTTTTATTTTAAATAATATATTTCACAAGTTGGTCCTGATTTGGTAGAGTTACCCTGTCAATGTATTTATAATTTTTTTTTTATGATTGTCGTAAAACTGACTGATGGATTTATCAGGTGAGATTTTTTTTTCTTTTTCCTTTTCTCTGATTTAAGCTAGGCAGTACTATATTGATTGCATGTGACATCAGCTATTTAACTTTCATGTACTGTATTTACAAATCATAAATAGCCATCTGTTGAAATCAGGTACATGTTTTTTGCAGCTCACTGTGTCAGTGTATGACTGAACAACCTTAGAAAGTAGACAATGAAATATTTATTTGTTTGATTTGTTATAAACATTCAGTCTACCATTAACATCTAACTCCAAAATCAATAAGCATTGACAGTGAGTGCATAAACAACAGAATCAATAATGCTGAGCTTAAATAAATGCTGAACAATGAACAACAAGAGAGGACTCAGGTAACACCTATACATGGAAATCACTGAAACCAGCACATAATCACAGATGTAGCAGCTACAGTGATTACAGCTGTAAGGTCGCTACAATACCAGTAATGTCAACAAATCTACGACAAAACTAGCCTGTAAACACACCTATCACACTCTTAGCAAAAGAGGTTCTCATGAGCGTAGCCAGGCCTAGGTCTCCGATCTTCACTGAGCCTGTGGGACCCGTGATAAAGATGTTGTCGCACTTTAAGTCACGGTGCACAATGGGCGGTGTACGCGTATGCAGAAAATGCAGGCCTTTCAGAATTTGTCTGCACCAGCTGCGCAACACCTTTGGCTTCATAACCTTAAAGCGCTTAAGGTATCTGTAAAGCACACAGTCAACAAAACAATCACACGTAACAGGTTATAACAACGTTCAGTGCCGTGAGAAATCTGACCCATCCTGTGCATACAGTATAGCTTTTTTAACTCTTGTAATCCTAAACTTAAATATTAATATTAAATATTAATAATGATACCTTGGACAAAATACATGGCATCCAATTTCTGTTAAATAACACTTCTTGGTGTTAATAATAAATATAAACTCGCAAACATAAGTTAGCATCATGTGAGTAAGATTGGATCAGTAGTAGTACTTCTTAACGCATATCACCATAGAAACTGAACTCTGTAAAGACATGGTCCTTGACTCTGTCACTATAGCTAAGGAGTATAAATAACCTGGACCTCAACGTGCGTGTACTGACGTTTTGAGTGTCCCAGAGGTCATGAGCTCTGTGACGAGGACAATGCACTTTTTTCCTCGGAGGGTCGTCTCCCAGAAGTCGTAAAAGCGAACGATGTTGGGATGCTGTAGGCCTTTTAACATCTCGGCTTCCTCTTTGAAGCGCTGCTGCTCAGCCTTGGTCAGCTTCCCATCCTGAACACGCACACAAACACACATACACATGTTAAGCTCAGGATAAGCAAAATCATGCTGTGTGAGAGACTGTAATTTTTATAGGATTATATTTTGACCTGCATCATTTCATTTAATCAATAAATACAATGCAATGAAAGGTATGTTTTTAAATGTGACAATAATGAATGAAACCCTCCAAAATACGCTAGGTTATGCTGGCTGCCAGGGGTGGGTGGAGATGATTTTAGAGAGCTTAAACAATTTGCTGGTGTGCATGCTCTTTGATAACGCAGCACTGAAGTGATGTATTCCTCTCTGTTGTCAATACCGCCATTGGCCAGCAGATGGAGTGAAGCTGTGTGAAGTCACGTCAAGGCGAGGCAACACCCAGTGGCAGGCAGTAAAAATACTCGTGCATTTTGCCAGGCGTGACTGGATTTTCCCCAGCATGTGAGGAAACTGCATAGAGTGGTGTTGCTACTCTGAGCTAAATATACAGCACCGTACAAAATCAGGTCGTAACATAGGCCTGCACGGATGACAGAGCATTCAAATCAAATTCAACATTTACTTTAAAGTATACAATGGTACAGCAGACAACCCTGCTTATTCTTCTGGGTCACGAAGACTAAAGCCTAAATGATATGGTGCATATTATAGAAGCAGAAAAGTATGAATTCCTACTATGCTGGACTCTTAAATAAGATTAAACCTGAAGTGCCAAATAAAAAAATGATAATTGAATGCAGGTGCTTCTTAGCACCACATTGGTTGCTCAAATTTCTGAATACATTTGAAATGCATAAAAAACATTTACATAGACTTTGCTTCTTCACATGATTTCCACTGAGGATAGAACATATGCAAAGTCTTTAATTCTTTATGTTTTATTGACCAATCTACATCAGGAAAATCTGAAATAAATCCTGGTATTAAAATAAAACATCCTTTCACTTAGCAGAAATTGAACAGGTAAATTATTACTGTGATAAATGCTTGTGTATGACGAGATCTGGAATATATTAATTGGTTGAACAAGTGTGCTGATTCTGATCCAAATCAACTTTCTCGTCCGTCCCTAGAAATTGCTAAAAATAAATAAATAAATAAAAAATACCAAGTGCCAGAGAAAGGTGTTAGCATAAACACTAAGCAAAATCTCATAAATCACATAAGCATGAGTCAATTATAAAAAGCTTGAGTCAGGCATACCATCTGCTGGTGTTTTGGGAACATTTGGCCAGTTTAGCTATTATACCATGAACACATAATGGATTGCGATTACTTGACCTTGCTATTCCCCTGGTATTGGTTGCCATTGGTTAAGCCTGGCCTCTTTAGGTCAATGGGACAAAGAGGTCAAAAAAACTAATTACCATGATAAAAAAACTAAAACAAAACAGTGAACAGAGAGTAATATGCAAAAGAAACACGCCACAACTCTGGGGTGCATTGCTTTAGGAGTAAATCATTTTAGCCCTTACATTGTGTAATAGGATTGTGGGATCTAATTAGCATTTTCTCTAAGCAATTTTCTATAGTCCTTGCAATTTTATGCGACTTGAACTGTATAAATGGGTTTAAAAATTCAAATCTCTTAAAAAAAAAAGGCTTATAAACAATGTGAACTTGAATATAATATTCACTAAGGTATAAATTTGAGGAATACAAATGTCCAAAAAATAAAGAGAATATTATAGTTCACATTTGATTTATTATGGCTGCAAATGGCTTAAAAAAATTAAATACATTATATGTGGAAATATTTTGATGCTCCTTATTCTCTCCTTGACCTCCTCTGAAATGTGCTTTGCTCGTCAGTGTGACAGTGTGAAAACAACAGCATTTAACACAAACCACTTTGTGTTTATAGTATCTCAGTTTACGTCCAGGTGAAGTAGTTTTTCAATGTAGTGTTTGTGAGTCTTACAGTTTCCACTATTCTGTTTGTTTTATATTTCACGATGTATCCTGAGTCTCCTATTGCATCTTTCTGCTTCCTTGTAGGTCAGCAAGCGCTCCTGAGATATCCTAGTGTAAGTGAGTGTGTGTTGGGTTTAAGGTTGTCTGTGACCCATGTCGTCTTAGTGTCTGTCTATGCATGTTTTGCATGTGGTTTCCCCGGAACACTCCTTGCTATGTCTGCGTCTGCCACGGTGTCTGTGTGTCTGTTTTTAGTGTGTGTGCGCGCGCGTGTCCATTTGTGTCTTGTCCCGGCATTCTGTCTTCTGAAGTATTGTTTATTAATCTTTTTCACTTAATGTCTCGTGACAAACACTTTCATGCATACTATACTATTCATTAATAACCTCATTAGACACCGTAGTCACCACTATTACTTAACTTAACGTTGGCAAAATTTCTGGAGACCAGATTCATTGAGAACTTGCCACTTAACCACAAATCCATGTGACATTTTCAAATGTATCCTAGTTCTTATGCCCCCTGCTTTAAAATGATCTGTAATTAGATTACATATCAGGCACTTAAAGTAATGGTAGGAAAAAAAATGTGGCTGCCCTGGTAGGATGAATAAACGCAGAGACAACAGAGGAATAGAAAAGAAGGGCTAACCTTTTACCTCAAGAAATGGAAAGAATCAGCAATAAAAAAGAGGGGGAAGTAAGAGAGAAACATGCTGAGAAGGATGCCAATGAGACCTTTTGTATGGGATCTGTGGGTATAAAGAAAAGAATATCTCACAGAAACATTCTCAGACATAATAAGGGAATATATCAGGCTGCATACTGAATGCAACTACTTGGGTCACATGAGTTGCTTATGACCAGCCTACAGACCCCTGAATGACGTGCGTCACTCTGACGTCAGCTACACCTCCTGGCTGCAGAAAAAAAGCAGGAGAAGCACCGAGTTTTAAAAGCAAGCGGGAATCCATTTCTAAAATGTCACTTTGTGCGGAGACACATAAACACATTAGTTTTTAAACACACACTGTGCAATCAGGCACTTTTCCAAGCTAACAGAAGACGGTTCTAGATTCAGGCAATTAAGAGGGATAATTGCTCCAACTAGACCTGGTAGGCATACAGTAATTAGATTTATAAAGCATTTGATTTTTGGGCATCGATAGCACTGTTCAATGAGTCTGAAGCAGTTATATTTCTTACAAGATTTAAAGTATTAAAAACTACTAAAAGTAGCTAATATGCATTTAATACTATGTAAGTTATGTTGTTGATTGTTTAAATGTCTTGTTTTTGCTTGCATCTTCTACATAATACTCCAGTCCAGTATGTGGCGGTAGTATTGGGGAATATTTTAAGAAATGTGTCAATTTTAGACAATTTAACATTTGAAAGTTTACCTAAACAATTTGAAATGTGTGAATCGATTTTAAATGAAAACTTAATTCTACTGAATCTATCAATCTATGAATAATTGATTAAATCACACAGCTGTAGTGCCTAGTCACACATGCCTAAGGACTAGTCCACACATACAAGGGTAAGTTTTGCTCTCCTTTGTTCTCAAACAAACAAACAAACATTCTTTGTCCATATGAAAACACAAAAGCATGCCATCAGAACATGCCAAACTGCCAGGTGGTGATAACTGTAAAGCCATATTGGCCAATCAAAAGCCTGGAAAAAGATTCTCACAGAGTACATCACACTCTGATGTCAAACACATTCAGCGTATGCTCTTACAAAGCCCAAAACATTTTTTTATCCACATCAGCACAGAAAACAGGCTTCCTATATACAGTATCTTCACTCTGGAAGGAGTTTTTATTATTTTTTTACTTTTTTATTTAATCTATTCTAAATAAGTAAATATAGAAATAAATAAATACATAAATAAAGAAATGTGTAAATAAATAAGTAAATATAGAAATAAAAAAATACATGAATACAATAATCCCTGGAAAATTGCTAAATATATTCCTACTTTTGTTTATTAACATATTTCAAGATTTATTTATTTCTGCATTTCCAC
>JAQMYJ010000015.1:19883707-19896785 GCA_030014305.1 Clarias laeviceps | reverse complement strand
TTTGATTGTGTAAAGCTGCTTTGCGACAATGACAATTGTTAAAAGCGCTATACAAATAAAATTGAATTGAATTGAATCTTGATCATATTGTGTAAATGTAAGGATTGTCTTGTACTACTCATTTTGTTTAAAAAAAAAGGTATTTATTATCTTGTCATATTGTGTAAATTTAAGGATTATCTTGTACTACTTATTATTTTTATTTATTTATATATTTCCTTGTCATATTGTGTACATTTAAGGATTGTCTTTTACTACTTATTTAAAAAAAAGTATTTCTTTTTTTGTTATATTGTATTGTAGATTCAGATGTTGTAAGAATGGTGTATTTACTAGCAAAGGGGATTTATTAGATTCATTAATCTTCTTAGTTTAATATTGATAAATGTTTTTAAAACTGTAGTGTAATCAGTATCAAATGTATTAAATCACTGACAAAATATAAAGCTTTTAGGTGAAAAGAAGCTTAATTAACCAACAACGATCAAGATGCGACACATCTCACATCTAAAACAATAACTTGCCCAAATGACAAAACAACACTAGAACAAAAAACGACTAAAAAATAAACCCACAATTTTGGCTCTATGGAAACTCATTATAAGTAAAACTGAGTGTTGTATTAAAACCGCATCCTCAAAACACCAAATTTCTCTCATGCTCTATTGATCATGACTCTTGCCCACTATCAATAGAATGACACCTTAAACTAAATATAACAGAATGATTTGGTGTCATTTGGTTCTTTTTTTTTTTTTGACACTAAGCCATGAGCAGCATTTTAGAAAGTCCAAGGTCACTTGTTCTGAAGGGACAAGGAAGACGGTTCATTTTGAATCAATCCAAAGTCTCAAAAACATTCAAAAAAGGTTCCTGTACTGGCATCTGATATACAGATACCTGGATATGCTCTTGTGCATGTGTACACCATGCCAAAGCCTTCATTCAAGTGATACAGTAGGGTTTGAGAGTGTACACGAGGTAACTTCATGCTGTTATTAATGACCTTGTAAACGTGTGTTTGTCTTGTGCATCTGTAAAAATATTTAGAGATTATTGACACACTCACACTACTAGGAAGGGTGATGTTGAACTTCTAGAATCTCTCAGCAAAGCCCATGAAGGGATGAAACACTGCTTGAGGAACATGAATACAGCTGATTTGTGGGTTGTGGTGGTGACCTCCTTCACCCAGTCGGTCAATCTCTGTTTAAACAGTGGAGCATCTTGTGTCCGCACTGAGACAGATGAATAACCGGTCTAATGAAAGAATGGCTGCTGTCTGTATCAAAAAGTACCATTACAGTACATGCATACAGGAGAAAAAGTTCTGCAGATTGATCAGAACATTGCAACTTACTGATTCACAAATTCAGGAGAAAATTACCATAAAAAATCCTGGGTTCAGATGTTCAAGCGCCAGGTCCACCAAATTGACACTCCTGGGGCCTTGAGTAAAGCCCTTAACCCTGTCTGCTCCATGACCCTGCGCTCTGACCCCGGGTAGCTACCTACGATATGCGAAAAAATTATTGGAGTGTAGAAGAAGATACCATTTAAGATTAGCAGCATGCATGGGTACATAGAGAGAAAGGGCTCTTCGGGGAGCATGTCGGAACTGGTATTGTGATTCGTTGAGTTCCCACCAATGTCTCATCCACTGTGTCGTGGTAAATTCCACATCAACTTCTGCCCAGGACAGCACAAGAGGTCAAGGCTCAGATCAGTTCCTTCCTTACTGCTTTCAAGAAGTCCGCAGTATACTATGGCGTCTATGTTCAGGATTGTATTACAACCATGCTGATGAATTTTCTAATTTAATTGGGCAGAAGGTTGCATCACATCAGGCTGCATCACATTACCTTAGTGCTGATTAGCCTTCTGCACCAGCACATCCTGCTGTTTTTTTAATTCCTTACTCAATACTTAATTTACAAAAGTACCTTTGACCCCAATGACTGGTGTTTTTGAAACGTGACAAACTCCATTATCTTAGTGACTATGCATGTGCCACAGCTGCACAGACAATCCTTAAGCCTCCGTATGATGTAACACCATCGTTCAACATGTTTAGCAAGACATTTGACTGAGCCGTGTTGGTCAGGTGTGCTCGAAAAGCGCTGGCTCAGTGGTAGACAACCAGAGGAAAATGTGAGTGCTGTTCACTCAGCAATTCTACACACTTCCTCCTTTCACTCAAATATGATCTTGTATCTTCACTCCCACGGTAAACACTCAGGCTTAATGGAATGCCTGGCTCCTTGGGGATCACTGAGTTAATTGTGTCCTTTCATCACTGCATATCTATATGTCTTCGGGGGTTTTTCAGGAAGAAGAAGAAGGAGGGGTGAAGGAAGCTCACATTACAACCACATTCACCGAGCTACAGTACTGAAGGCAACATAATATCAACCAGCATGGGCAATTCTACACTTTGCATCCAGAGTGAAAGTGTGTGCATGTGTACGTGTGTGTGTGTGTGTGTGTGTGTGTGTTATCCCTAAGTAATTTAGCACTTGGTTGCCAGGATTAGATTACCATAATATATGACCAATCAGACAAACAAGCCAAAACTGAAATAAACAACAGAAACGAACAAACAACTAGTGATTCTGGTCGTTTTATTTCTATCATTGTACAGCACTTTGGTCAACTTCGGTTGTTTTTAAATGTGCTATAAATAAATTTGACTTGACTTGACACGAAACAAACAAAAACTAGCATAGATAGATCTTATCTTTTTTTTCCTTAGATATTGTCTACTGTGAGTTATGTAATTGCTAACAATTTATATAAATAAAAGTTTTGCCTGTACAATAATATATTTACGTTTCATACAGTAGAGAAAACTGGGAAAGCAGTTTAAAAATTTTCTGTCTGTATGTCTGTCCAGCCAGATTTTGGCAGTACCTTGGCATTTGCCTGACGTCATAAATGAAACCAAAAAGTTGAGTAGAGATGAAGTTATGAACAGTTATGTCCCAGATTAGAAACCGTAAGTTTTGACAGAGTACTGCGCATGCGTCAAACTGTGAGCGTGTCTTAATCCGACTGCCGGACAGAATGCATTTAAATTTTTGCAGTACAATACTTGTATATCTTCCTGATGTTCAACTTGCACCATGAGCGAAATCAATATGGTGAATAAAACCTCTGGTATGAACAGTTATGTGTTGGATTTATTCATCTACTTTAAAATAAGCTACTAATAAGCTACTAGCTTAATGTAAACACATACCTGCATCTAATAATAGATATTAATTAGAAAATCTAAACTGAATACTTTACCGCAAAAGCGGTATAATTTAAGTTTAATGCGCTGGAGTCATTTAAAGAGAAAACCTAATCTTTATTTAATTTACTTTTTTGATTTCACATCTGTGATACATTTCCGATTACCGAACAGGCAGTGTCTTTGGTTGATGACAAAAGAAGTACAGCTTAGCGTAAACAAGCCATAAGATACTCAACCTTACAAAATTTTATTTCTTTGTAATAATAAGTTAGGCAGAGAGTTAGCTTAGCGGTTAGCACTGCCGCTTTACACCTCCAGGGTCCGGGTTTGATTCCCGCCTCGGGTCTGTGTGCATGGAGTTTGCATGTTCTCCCTGTGCTTGGTGGGTTTCCTCCGGGTCCTCCGGTTTTCTCTCACACGCCAAAGACAAGCAATTAGGCTAATTGCCAAATCCCCTGAGTATGAGTATGAGAGTGTGTGTGCTTTGAGGTGGATTGGCACCCCATCCAGGGTGTACCCTGCCTCATGCCCCAAGTCTCCTGGGATAGACTCCAGGCCCTGAGACCCTGTAAACAGGATGAAGCAATGAGCTTTAATTATAAGCACCATGATGAAACTGGTTCTCATGAAGACCTTCCCAGGAAGGCAAGACCAAAACTTATGTCTGCTGCAGAGGAAAAGTTCATTTAGAGTTACCAGTCTCAAATCACTAATTAACAAGCAGCACCTCGGATTAGAGCCGTTATGAAGGCTTTGCAGATCATAGAGTAGCACATACAACTCAACATTAACTGTTCAAAGAAGATTGTTGAGTTTTTTCAGCGTCTTCAGCAATGCTTTACAAAGTAGAAAAAAATAAAAATCAAGGTCGACCATGGAGTTAGAAAGTGATCCCAAACCTATGAGCAGTAGTGTATTTCTAAATAAACTCTTTACCTGTCAATGACAGGTACCTACACTAGTCAAAAACAAAAGACAGATTCTGCCTTTAAAACAGAGGTCAGAATACACACTAAAATCGTTTCATTCATCATTCCACAACATCCTAATTACCACTCACTGAAGACATAAAATATTTATACAGAAATAATTCAGATGTTCTGAGCAATTCTAATCTATTGGTTGGCATTGTGATTTCATTAGTTTTAATGAAAAGTGGTTATTTGGCACACAGAAGGACATATTCAAGGACTTGGTTAAAATGGCATTTTATAGGCCAAAAAGTGTGATTTAAAATTAGGGTTAGGTAGTATGTCAAAATTTTATTAGATATTAGATATGGTAATGCATTATATGAGACATTTCTTCCTTGAATCTTATTTATAATGAATACAGGCTTTCTTACATGTTTGTTTTTTCATTCTCATGGTCTATGACATTTCTAAGATGATGTCTGTCACACAATCTTACACCTCCATCCATGCATTTTTTAAATAAAATTAAAGAAGATAGAAAGATTACACTAATTCAAATACACACTCTTTACAACTGTGTTGAGCGGAAGTATCTTGACATGCACAAACTATTGAACATTGAGGTGGATGAGCTTTTATAACAGAAGACCACAGCAGGTTTCACTTCTGTCAGACAAGAACATGAGGACCATCAAAAATCACCAAGTCAGTCAACACAACATTATTAACCCAAGATAAGGACATAATCATAAATACAACTTTGATTGCAAACTGATAGACCCCTTAAGGATCCCACTGAATACCTCCAACCTACTATTAGAGGAGTTACTTTGTCAGAGCACTGCTCTATGCTTTGTGTTTAAACCTGGATTCGTATATGTTGTATAAGAAGTTGAACTGGGCCAGACTAGTCTGATCTGGGTCATGTGCGTTCAGCCAGTTGTCTTTCTGCATGGGTTGTGCTGTCTATGCAGAGCTTTTGTTCCGGCCTGACAGGCACCCACATTAATTAACTTCACTCACACCTCTCATGTACTGAACAGCACACACAGACACACACAGACGCGCACAAATATTTCAAACAAGACAACCCAGACAAGGTACTGTATATATATACTGCATGCATGTATGCACATATGCACAAAGAAATGCACAACAATGTAAATGTTAGAACACTTATTAGTAATGCATACATACAGCATTAATCGCACCTCTGTGTAAGCCGCTGCACCACAGGGAAAATTCACACTGCAAGTCAAGCGCCAGTAACCTGTTCTGCAGTAAAAGTGCTTTAAATGCTAGTATGAAGCACATGCAGTAGGTGAATTAGGTGTAGCCAAAGAAGTAGCTGAGGCACTGAGGACTTTCATTTCTTCGCCTTTCAAGATGAATTATTACAGCTAATCCCACTCTCTTTTCAGTGCTGCAGATTTGGTGAATTTATTTGTAGCCAAGAAGTTACTGAAGTTGACACACAATGAGCAGGAATTAATACTGGGTCTGGTCTCTCTGATTGGCTATGTCCTCATCTTATATTATCTGCAGCTAATTTAGAAGAGACACAGACATACAGAAACATTAGTACATGCATTAGTTAAGTGTAATTCTATCACCCTGTTGAGTCTGGTTCCTCTCAAGGTTTCTTCCTATTGTCATCTCAAGAGTTTTTCCTTGCAACTGTCGCCCTTGGCTTGCTCATCATGGACCAACTAACTGGCATTGTTTACTTAAGTAATTTAAATATTGACATAATAAAGTGAGACTTTCTTGTATTTTTAATGTAGTCTATGTAGAGTAATAGTTTTTCAGGCTTTAAGAAGGACTTTTCTGGCCTCATTTTTGGCAAATCTTTGGCTCTCATCTTCAGTCCAGTCCCTGTATCTCAAGCCTAAAAAAAACATCTAACTTAAGGCATCAACCAGTGAGAAACAGGTGCAGATGGTGACAGATTATCAGGCCGATGAAAAGTATACTGGTGAGGCTGAATGGTTGTAACAGACGAGAGGGGAAATTAGGTTGCTGTTCAGGTTGTTACATAAACAGGAAATTTTCTAATTGTATGTTTGGGCCCTTTGTAGCCGGTCAATGTAAAACATTTGTTCCCATTTCTTTAATTTATTCTATGTAATTTAATCGAATTAAATGTGAAAAAAAATGAGAAGAGGCTCAAGACCTGCACAGTACTTTAAATCTACATAGACATGAGCACAGACTTGAGTGCAGAGAATAACGTATGAGCAAATGTTTCAAGTATGTATGATTCTTGAAACATAATTAAAACGGGTTTAAGCAAGCACATTTTATCACTCAAAGCGGGATTTTATAATAGCTTAATTTATACATACAGCTGAGCCAAGTTTCCATCATAACCGAAAAAAACTAATATACATCATATGTAAAACAGGATTCAAAAATGAATTAATCCAAGTCTGCATAAAGGTCAGTGCTCCATGCCTCTCGGATGCAAAGGTACTTATTACTCAACTGAAGGACTAATGAGCAGATAAAGATCCACATCCGCAGCTCTGCTTCACTTTTACAAATTGCATGTTAACGACAAAGCCGAATGGCTGTATTTTAGTTCAAGGTTCCTTCGTGCTCAACTGTTTTTCACATATTAAGCTGAAATTCCTGTCCATCTGTGTCATATGAGCGCCGGCATTTTGATTTGCCTTCAGGCAAAATACAGGATCACGTTAGTGTTGCCCTACTTAAATACAAGACCTAAACCTATTGAGCGCTATAGAATCGAATTGTGTACCACACTGTAGTATCGATAAGTTACCCTGAGCAAATATACTTTTGAAGGGTAACACACTGTTATGCAAGTGCATAGTTTTTTTTGTTGATTACAGATAAAAAACTTGACTTGACTAATTTCATGAGAGAGAGAGAGAGAGAGAGAGAAAGAGAGAGAGATACCGCCTTATCCTGTATTTAGGGTCGCAGGAGGCCTGGAGCCTATCCCAGGAGACTTGGAGGACAAGGCAGGGTTCACCTTGGACAGGGTGCCAATCCATTGCAGGGCATACACACATACACACACATGCAATTTGGGAACGCCAATTAGCCTAATCTGCAGATCTTTGGACTGTGGAAGGAAACTGGAGTACCTGGAGGAAACCCACCTAGCACGAGGAGAACATGCAAACTCCATGCACTCCAGGAATCGAACATGGCAGGAAATCGAACCTGGACCCTGGGGGTACAACCTGATCTTGTCAGTCAACCTTTATTTTGTGAGAGTGAAAAATCACCTCTAGCACAGATGCCTAAGGACATAATTTTTTAAGCTTCTTCCTGCTTTCCTAGGGTCCTAGGCTCAATCGTATGTGAGGTCTGCCTTGTTTGTGTTGTTATACCTCATGGGGATGCTGTGAAGAAATTATATGATGGTAAATATTCATACACAGCAGAATATTAAGGTAAAATGTGATGAACCCATTACAACGCATCCACACAAACAAACTGGCAGATCAGTATGGGACACAAAGGCACAGATCTGGTGACAGAGCAAGCAACATTTGATTTTAGATTAGTTATGACCAATGTGACCAATCTCAAAACCCGAGAATTAATCCTAAAGAAGGCCTTTCATCATCTACTATTGTACATTTTGGCTACTGATGTTGATGCTGTTAGTGTAGTGTCACTTTCACAGTTTAATGGATCTAACAGCTTCACAGTTCAATCTTCTCCGTCATGACTTCGTTAAGCTTGATGTCAAGGCTGAACGGGGGGGGGAGGATGATGGAGCCTGGCACAGCACTCAAATGCAGAGATTAGCCAGGGCCACAGTGTGGAATTAGCTCCAATCACATGACAGACTGTGCCTTGTGCACAAACCGACCATACACACTAAGGAACCGAAGTGGAAATGCTCTAATTTCCTCCATTCCCCAGTCAGTGTTTTACTGTCCCTTCTTACATGCCCCCACCACTATTTTATTAGTGCTGTATTTTTTTTTTTAAACATCACAAGTGATCTAGTAGTCGTTAATTACACTAATTTTTAGGTGAAAGTAGGACGGTATCATGCGCAGTACTGGAATAACCCACATTCAAAACATTTCACAGAAGCACTTTCAGCAAAAATTACAGAATCTGGTAATATTCGGTCATCATAAACGACACTTTTTCTCCTAAGCAATTGCTTCTAGGATGTTCTGAATTGCCCTTTGTACCATTCGTGTTGTGTTTTGCCACATTGTTTCCTTGTCTAGGTTATAACGCAAGGCTGATTCCCTATTCTCTCTATAACCCCTGATCAAGGGCACTACTTGCTGTGGTGAACAAGTAATTTTAACTTACACACTAAACAGCGCACTAGATTTCCATTTAACATAATTTGGGATGCAACCCTGGAAACCCCTGAAAGTCCTAAGTGGAAATATAAAGTCTCATAAGTTTCTTGCCTCCATGGTTTATTCTCCTTATGTTGTGGCTACATAGTACCAGTAAGAATTGATTGAAAAATACTTTTATCCCTGTTAATTACACTAACTCATGGTCTCTAGCTCCACCAGTCGCTGTCAGTTAGTTCTACCAGTCACAGAAGGATATGTGTTGGCTAGAGGTTGTGCTGTTTTGCCGAATATCAGCAGGGCTTTGATATCATGGACATGCTGATATTCAGTACAACAGCACTCCCTTTCGTGGGCTATTGCTTAATTAATCCATAAGTATTAGCACAATGCAAGATTGTGTAGTTCGTAATAATATCTTTAGTTTGACATCTTTGACTTTTGCTAATTTCTGAAAATGCTTTCTGTTCATATTTGAAATGTGTCTTTGTAAACAACATAAAATATGTAAACCATCAACTATTTCTTAGGACTAGTGTTTTGTGGTTACATTACATACTTTGTAGCTAATTGTTTTAATAACTAATTAATTATTAAAATTTAACTATTAAAATTCTAATACAGAAAGTATTACTGTTACTTTTATACATATTGACGAATTATGTTTAATTATGTTGACGAAAAAATAACGAACCAGGCCAGACATTATGAGCTTATATTGGTTGACGTGACTGCTGAACAGTTCGGACACTTGATAATTTACTGCGATACCGATGCTTACGCAACCAGCTGTGTGCATTTATACTCTGACTGTAACCACAGCTTCTACATTCTGAATCGAAGGCGTTCCTAGAAAATACGTTGTATTGTGGATCACGCTGCATTCAACAGACAAACAAGTCTACATTAAAAGACAGAAGCTCTACTGTGCTGACCACATAATTTCTGCACTTCACTGCACGCCGAGTAGAATCCACTCTGTTCTCCCACGGATAGTTTCGATGTGTAAACTATGGAGCTATTCAACTGCACTTCTGAAGCTCTTTTCTCTTTGCGTCTCAGGGTGCACCACTGTTTCGAAAGAATAACAAGAATACAAGAGGCTAAGATTTCCCCAAACAGGCCCTGAACAAGTCCCAAGAAACAGCATTCTGATTCATTCTAACTGGACTGAAGCGCTTAGGAAGAAAAACATGATACAGCTGAAACCAGTCCAAAAATGACAGATTAAAATATTGTTTAAGCGGTCCATGGCTGCCTTTGTGAGATGATAATACAACAATTTTACTTTTCAAAATCAACTGTTTTGTACATACAATTTAAAAATATACAAGCCATCATCAGCCGACTTATTTTATTGCCACAAAATGTTGCTGAGCCTAAACATGACCAACTGAAGCAGATCATAACACTGCCTCCATAAGGTCTATACAGTCCCCACTATGCATGATGGGTGCGTCACTTCAAGAGGTTCCCTCTTATGCTGATGCACACACTGCTCTGGAATAAGATCACTCCTAACTCATTAAACCTCATGAGATTTTTCCATTGCTCCAGAGTCCAATCTTTATGCACCCTAGCAAACTGAACAAAAACACTTTTTTCTCCGTTATTTTCTGTGGCCACACACCTATTTAGTCCCAATCCTGTGAGTTTTTGTTACATACTGAATGTAAAATTGTTCTTACATTTACTATTAAACATAGATTTATACTGTTGATTTTTTTTTTTATTCTTGTTCAACAAGAGTTAAACAAGGTGATCTCCGATCATGGTCAATCATGATTTTATTTCTGGTCAAATTTCTTCCATGAAGTTGATGGTTTAGCATTATCCTTCCAGTTTAAAGAAATGTGCTGGACAGATGGACAGTCCTTAACCCAATTCCAATCATTTCAGGAATCTCCTTAGTTGTTTTCTTTGCTTGATGCAGGCGCCCCTGAAACAACAAATCTTTTTTGGCCAGAGATATTGCTATTGATCGATTGAACATCTTTTTCCCACGAAAATCTGAAATATAATGCTTTTGGAAATTATCTTCAGAGTTGGCCTGCTCAAATCAAGCTAATGGTAACATAATGACTAAAAACAGTACTAGACATGAAAGTTGTGCTCGTTGTATAACGCTGCCATGTACAGCTGGACTATTGTTTCTATTCTGGATAATTAGACAGATGCTTCCTCCCATCTGCACTGCTCAGTCAAAGTCATTAAATTCTTAAACACTCATAGTTTCACTCAGTCAAGTAAAACATAAAAATTTCAAATTTCATACCATCATTAAAAAATAAAATCACCCAAAACTCCTGTAAGATAGATAGATAGATCATGAATACCAATTTGTCCTTTAAAATTATTCCAAAACAGCACTTACCTGTAATTCACACCAAGCCACTTCCACCCACGTCTCTGTGTCTAGGCCTTTATAAACCGTCTTAAAAGCTCCTCGGCCAAGCTCAATGTCGAATTTAAGGAAGCGGCCACCAGGTGATGTGGCGACTGCTTTCATCTCAGCCTCCTCCTCCTGCTCAGACTCGCGCTCCTTTCCTTTAAACCTGGGCACTGAGGGGACACCCTTTCCCAGGCCTAGGCCATGCCTGCCATCAACGGTTACATGAGTTCCAGCACTGAAGACGGAGTCCGAGTCATGGAGCTCAGAATGAGGAATGCTATGAAGGCCGTCCTCCTCTACAAGCTCATCCTTCTCACAGAGTTCCACACTCTTCCGAAAGAAGCGTTTGTTCTCACGCTTCGGATGAGCTGTTTGCTCTTGTGCCTCGCCGACTTCTCCTCCTTCTCTTGCAATTTCCGCTGGTTTTGCTACCGAGGCTTCCTCATGTCCAGCCCCTCTCTCTGGCGTCCTGCTCTCCTTTTGGCTGGTTGTCTGGTTCTCTTCCTCCTTCTCGCCATCAGGTTTCTCTCCAGACGACTCCTCTGTGCCGGTGGGCTCCCCTGGATCGGTCGCCATGACAAAACAGCTCCTTCCCTCTGGATTCTTTATTTATTTTTTATGGTCTGGTTCAAAGACACATCGAAAACACTTGCCGGTGTATTCTGATTATGTCAGATTTTTCATCAATATACTTCCTCTATCCATCTCCTACTTGCTGTTCATGTAAGTAATGTAGCTCCTTGTAGGCCCTTGGTGTAATGGACAGCTTCAGGTAAAGCCTAAAAAAAAAAAAGAATAAAAACTTTACAATATAGCAGGTGTCCATAAACATAAGTACATAAACGTGTCTGTATTGTTATATTGATCAACCTTTAACCAGAAATTTTGTAAAGGTGAAATCAATGATGCTTAGACGATTCTATAGAATGTAGAAAGTAAAACCTGTAATAAGTGAAATAAAGACGAAAAAGAAAATCTGTGTCAATACCTCAAGGTGGAACATTTTCCAAATACAGCACATCCTGAAATGTTTAATTTTTTTTAAGGCATCGCTACAGTATATACTTTGCAGATGGCGCTCTTGTCGACGTTGCTGTTATAACTGAATCAAGACTGATCAGAATTGAGCATTTGACAGTGCAGCGGTATGAGAAAGACAAAAAGTAGAAAAAGAAGTAGAAAAAGTTCCATCTCAACCACACAGCACAACCAGCTCATCAGTAATGACTCAGCAGATCTTCGCACTTTATAGAACACACAAGGCCTGTCGATTACAAATCATCACCTTAAGTGCTCAGCGAGTCTACGTCTCTCCTGTTTAGATGGAAATGCTAGTCCAGCAGAGTTCTGGGAGTGAAAAGGTAGGGTCTTCTAGCACCTGCAGCAGACAGCCTTCCACTTCCATTTGCATTGCCTTCACTTCCTAATGGCTCACAATCACTGCTCACAGCCTGACACCACTGACAAGGTAATTATGTCAAAAACAAAAGGAAAAAAAAAAGGGAGAGAGAGAGAGACTAATGTTAAAAAAATAATAATAATAATAAATAAAGGTTTATCTAACTGTACAGAGCACACCAAGGCACCTAATTCTCAATAAAGGAAGTCAATATCATGTAGGAACCTATCAGAAATTTCTTAAGAAACTACAGGTATGAGGGTGAAGCAAAGATTATCTGCACTTGAATTTATATAAATTGACTTTTTGAAAAGAAGTAATGAACAACTACATAATTTTTTACATAATCTCCTTGATTTTCAATACACTTTGCCCATCTGCCAATAAGCTTTGATATTCCCTCAATAAAAATTTTTTTTAGGCAAAGCTGTGAGCTACAACTGCACAGCTGTCATCACTTCTTCATCAAAAGTGAATATTCGCTGTCGTAGGGTTGCTTTCAGGGGACCAAACAGATCAAAGTTTGGAAAGGGAAGATGCATAGTAGCCTTCTTGATGGCTAACGCTTGTGAGGCCTTCCTTGAACATCTTTAAACACGCTTTCTCCATAATGCTTACACAGTCTATATATACTCAGCAAAAAAAGAAACGTCCTCTGACTTTCAACTGTTTTTACTTTCGGTAAACTTAATGTGTAAATATTTGTATGAACACTAAAAGAGTCAACACCATAAGACATAAACTAAAAATGTTTCATAATGTGTCCCTGAATGAAGGGAGGCTCAAAATCAAAAGTACCAGTCAGTATCTGGTGGCCACCAGCTGCTTGAAGTA
>JAQMYJ010000015.1:19862647-19883607 GCA_030014305.1 Clarias laeviceps | reverse complement strand
TATATATATATATATATATATATATACACACACACACACACACACATCACCAGGTACACCCTTAGACCACAGAAAAATTAATGACCGCACACTGCGTTTCTTTCAAGCAAATCACAAGTGGGGCATCCATTATTGCTCGCACCACAGTTACAAATGAACTGATGAAACACGTTTACACCTGCACAGCAGTGAGTGGGGAGACAGTAGCCTTGATTGGACAGCACTGATACAGTGCCGTCAACAGAGGTTTTAATGTAACTGGGGTGCGAATAATTTTTGACTCACCCTTATAGTATTTGGACCACAAGTTTATGCAAAGGCAGGTGAAGTACATCATTTTACATGAAAGCAGCAAATGCCATGATGATGATTCTTGTAAAAGGATGCACCAGTTAAAGCCTTTTAGATGTCAATAATTCATAAGCAGTGGAAATGTAAAATTGACCTGAAGTAAAAGCAATGGATGATTGTCAGGGGAACATAAAATAAATCAGAATATTAAACTTGGTAAGCAATATTTCAGTCCCCGGGCATAACGGAAAGCTCTTTATTTAAATTTAATGTTTCCTAATTCACATTTACAAGTAAATTCTCAATGTTGCTGAGAGTTTCATTCACATTTAAGTGCACGTTCTGGGGGCTTTACAGGCTATTTAGCATCCATATATTTTTCCACGACCTAAAAACACTCTACACTAGTATTCACGCTGCTGTTCAAGTCCATTAAAAACTGCTGCCTCATATCTGTATGATTATTTCTACTGAATCAGCGCTTCTCTCTCTCTCTCTCTCTCTCTCACACACACAAATCCCACTTCAGCAATAATCTAGCCATAAAAAAGCAGCCTAAATCTAATTTAGGTTTTACTGTCTGCCTCTGACAGTCTGTTCTGTGTCTCTGTTTACCCCCTCGTGTGTCTCTTTCTCTCTCCCCTTTGATGAAATCTCTCCACGGTCGCTGTCCATCTGTCTGAGGCAGTCATGCCTCCGTGCTCCACGTTGACAGCTCAGCTCATATCAGGCTGACCCGTGTGCAACCTCGGATGATTGCTCAACAAAGGGGCTAATTATAGTAACCAACACCTGTAGCACTTACCCTGTATTGACCTACTCTAGAACATAGAACTGGTTGAAGTGTGCACAATAACATTGCATAATAACAAAAATATATCTATCAATTATCTATTCATTCATTAATTAACTTTTTCATATATATTTTTGTTACTGTTAGATTTCAAGAATTTTCTTTTTTTGTGTGTTCTGTTGCTATAGAAACTAAGCATGTTATACTGACTGGATTAATATAAACCTGTGGTGTGCCTTACAGCTGGCACTATTGCCAGAAAAAAACAAGGTAACAGCCACTTATCCTACCAGTGGCTCTGTTTAGTTTTAAAATGTCTGTGTGGCGTTTCTGGTGCCGTCTTAAAGCAAGACTGCAGCTTAATCTTGAACCATCAATACATGGGTTGGAAGCTCGATATTTCAGTTTTGCTTGCAGGAAAATAGTAGGCATGGGAGTCACCAGATATGATATTATCATATGATATCACGATACCTCAGCGCTGATTTGATCCGTATTTTTAAGATTTTATAAATATCCAGATTTGATGTATATATACATTTTTTTTTACTTTTGCAAATGATTTGCTCCTACACACAGAATGATGTGCTGCCTGTCAATGTGTGAATATTAAAGAACACACCACCTGCAGGGTTGTAGAGGAACAGCAACATATCACAACCTTAAACACAAACATATAGAAATTCAATAAATACATTTCAAATAAGATTTTGGAGTTTTTGAGATACATGAATGGCCACACTAAATAATCACAATACATCACTGAATCCATTTTTCCTGTCTCCAGAAAATATGTAAAGGTAGTAAAAGACACCTTGGACTAAAGCGATACAGGAAGTACTGTATGAGGTGTGATGTGATCAAGATAGATTGTTTTGAGCATAACAGCAGAAGGTATGTTCAGTGGAAAAAAAAAAAAAAAGACATCATCTAAGGAATGCCATCCCCACAGTGGTGTAAGATAGATAGGTAGATACAGTACTTTATGAATCACAAAGACAAAATGTAATGTAACAGCAGCCAATTCACAGTGTATACAACAAGATACAAACAAACAAGGCTTAGCATAACAAATCATGCTATGGAAGCGTCATGTTATAGGTTACAATCTACAGTCTTTTCAGCTGGGACTGAGGCTCGAGTTAAGATACTAGAAAATTCACTTTCACTCATTCTTTAATACCGCTTATCCTCTACATGCTCGCGGGAGGCCTCAAGCCTTTCCCAAGGGATTCCAGGCACTAAGGCAGGGTACATTCTGGACAGGGTGTCAGTCCATTGCATGTGCACACACACACACTTATTCAGTCACACACTTTGGGAGGAAACCCACCAAGCACGGGGAGAACATGCAAAATCCATGCACACGGACCCAAAGCCGGGACTCTAACCCTCGACCCAGAGAGGCCACAGTACTAACCACTAGCCAACTGTCCCGCCCCTAGAAGATTCAATTACAAGCAAGAGGTGCTTCAAAAAACTAATCGTTAATGGCTGTGAACAAGAGCAGCCAGGTTATCATACGCTTTGTCTATCTACAAATAAGAAAAAAGTCTTATTTCTTTTTCAGTTGGTTCCTATATTACAATAAATATGGAAAATCATCTGACATGTCTACAGTATATATGATAAATTCTACATGGATAGCCTTGTAAACTTAATCAGTTTAGGCACACTAACTATTCGCCTTCAAAAATTCTATAGAAAGTCTAAACTAGTGCTTTAGTGTTATACTGTAGTCAATATGACCTTTTAAGGATCATGCGACTTTGCCATATTGATATACTGTGATATATGCAAGGTTTCACGGGGCACGTGTTCTGCACACATTTGCTCCTATTTATTTATCTTTTCCTAAACGTGAGTGGAATTTGGTTAGTGGCAGCCTGTCGCTTTGATTTAACATTTATGTGAAAGACAAAAGATATTGATTAAAAAGCTTTTTACACAGCATGCGGTTTTCTACTCTGCTTGTCTCGTTCTCCTTCATGGATGAAAGTTTAGAATTTCCCACTAAACAGTACAAACTGTTCAAACACGACTCTTATTTATTAAATTTAAAAAATGAGTCAATTTACAGCAGAAGCGAAATGTGTATAAAGCACATCCACAAATCCTGTTTATCCTTCTGTATGACCAGTAACCATACTCAATCTGAAAGAGAAGAAATAATATCTCAATGTGCATAGCGTGCAGTGAAAAAGTATTTGCCCCTTCCTGATTAATTTTTTATTTTTTTTGCATATTTGTCACATTTATATGCTTAAGATCAGTGGCGGCCGGTCAATAAGGGGTGCTGGAGCGCCGCCCCCTTAAAGTTAGGTAGAGAAGAATGCTACTTTAACATATCATTATTTAAAATAATAATTATTTATTTTTATAATGAAATAAAGTCATTTAGTCACAATATTCCCGCTGTATTCCTTAATATAATTTATTTAGATTTAAAAAAAATAATAATAATAATAAAAAAAAATCTAAACTGTATTACGTTCATTTGTATTTGTGTACGCGAGGCGCCGGACAAACAAGTGTCTATGTAGGCACGAAAATTTTTGAAAAGCATATGATTTGAGCCGAGCTCTAATTGGATTTTTTCAAATCATCCTTGCGACGCAGCACTGTGCGCCCCGAATATTTTAAATACTTGGGCTCATGTGATTGGACCATTCTCAACGAGTCTCATTAATGGTCAGCAGATTGTTAGTTAATGTATTGAATAGTGATTGATGTGAAAGCCAGATAAATATGATAGAAACCTGATCTTCTACTTAAGCAGCAGTCAAGTGATCCCAACCTACCTGGCCCCATGTGAAAAAATTATTGCCTCATTGATGCTAAATCAAAAATGATTTATTTAACCATATTTTTATAATGATATAAACCATATTTTTCAAGCTGAGAATTTCGCTTGCCACACCCAGGCATGATTACTGCTCTAATTTCTTGACTGCTGAATCAAGAAATTACTTAAATAGAACCGGTCTGACGCATGCTAAAACATCTCAAAAAGCAACACATCATGCCACAATCTAAAGAAATTCAAGAACAGATGAGAAACATCGAGACATGTATCAGTCTGGAAAGGTATACAAAGCCATTTCTAAGACTTTGGCACTCGACCGTGACGAGAGACATTATCCACAAATGGAAAAAAAACTTGGAACAGTGGTGAACCTTCTCAGGAGTGGCCGGCCTACCAGAATTACTGTACTATGACAAGGGCACTATGACAACTCATCCAGGAGCTCAAACAAACTGAAAACAAAAAGTTAACATCTGGCATAAAACTAACACAGCGTTTCATAGAAAATCATACTAATATTTAAATATGGTGGTGGTAATATAATGGTCTAGGGCTGCTTTGCATCTTTAGGGCCTGGGCGGCTTGACATAATTGATGGAACCATGAAATCTGCACTTATGCAGAAGGACAAATATCTAAAACACACCATCAAAACCACCTCTGAATGTCTCAAAAAAAGAGTCAAAGTCTGGACTTAAACCTGATTGAGATGCTGTGGCATTACCTTGAACAGGCTGTTGTTGCTCGAAAACCCTTCAATGTGGCGGAATTAAAATAATTCTGGAAAGAAGAGTGGACCAAAATTCATCACAGCGATCTGACAGACTCATTGCCAGTTATCGCAAATGCCTGATTGCAGTTGTTGCTGCCAAGAGGGACACAACCAGTTATTAGGATTAGGGGCAATTATTTTTTTCACCTAGGAAGGAGTGGACAACTTTTTCCCCCTATATAATAAATGAAATAATAATTTAAAAACTGTATTTTGTGTTCATTCAGGTTATCTTTGTCCAATATTAAAATTTGTTTGAAGATCAAATGGTGCAAATATTTTTTTTCACAGCAATGTATCACAGCAAATACACACTTGTAGTGAAGAGGAAAGTGAAAGCAAAGTCATTTGTCTAGTCCAGTTAAAGAATCATTTAATATGATAGGCTCTTCTATTACAAAGCAAACAACTCATTGAATATATACATGAATGTATTTGTGATTTCAGTCTGAACACCAAATAACACACAACCTATGACCACGAGTGGTTTATAAGATGCCACAGGCAGAACTGTGGCCCTTTGTCACAAAGTGGATACACAGATGCATGTGCAAGTTTTGCTTTTTATTACCATCATTACAGCAAACAAACCACAAGGCTAGGCAGTACACACACAAAAAGATAGTCAGGTGAGATTAGTCAAAATCAATAAAGCACACATGGGCACAGTAACACAGAGTCTCCAGGTTATTTGAATTAAGTAGTGTGTTTGCAAACAAGTAAGTGATACAAGTTATCCGGTGACTCTGAGCAGAGAGGAGCATGTGCTGCTTAAGGACATGTGGCAAGTCTAACAGTCATTAAGCTCTGGTTCATCACCTGCCACGCAGATGGAGCTCGAGTAGTGAAGTCAAATCGTGACCAAAACCACGAATTTGTTTCTTTGCTCAAGTGTTCTTATAAAGACGGACAGAAACCAAACTCCACAGCACAGTGCTTCCCGATCTGATCTTTGTTGAATGTAATTTTTAAAAATTATCTAAAATCAAAAGCACACAAATTGATCAGATCATAATGACTCAAGAATGTGTTCCAGTAAGTTTCATGCTTCACCTTCATGTTTCTTCTAGCCTAGTTGTTCCTTTTAATCTGTAAAAGAATCGCATCTGTAGATGAAACCTACATTGGTTTTCCTTTCGGTTTTATTTAGGCTTTTTCAGTGTGAAACCTGTACAATCCTACTGACAACCCACACTGATGTTTCATAGGGAAACACTTCACTGGGTTATATTTATTATTGACACTTTTTAATGACGGTCACGTCTTGTTTCTATCAACATGACAGTTTGACTGTGTAATCTGTTAACTGTTACCATTGGTAATGAAATATGATGCTTATGAGCCAGCTACAAGGCCACACTTTTGTTTACTCTGTCCTGTGATTATGAGGTCATTAATACGAACAGCACCTTGAATGCCTGCGAGTTTCAATTCAACCGTGCTCCAGTTACAACATTGGCATTTGGCAGACACCCTTATCCAGAGCGACTTACATAAGTGCTTTGATGTTTCCATCAATAAATATATCCTTACACTGGTTCACTAGGGTACCGACTAGACGCACCATCAGGCAGGCACTATTGCAAAGGATTTATTTTTTGCATGGTTTTTATCCAAATAAATAAGAAACAGATAGGTCTTTAACCGTTGTTTAAAGATCGCCAGTGACTCGGCTGTACGGACATCTAGAAGAAGTTCCACCACCTACATCCCAGAGCAGAAAACAGTCTAGATGCATTTCTCCCTCCATCCCCGAGAGATAGTGGAACCAGTCGAGCAGTGCTGGAGAATCGGAGGAAATGTGACCCAGTGTGGGGTGCAAGTTCGATACTCAACGGTTATTCCTACATTCGTTTTTAGTAAACACTTGACCAGGCTCGTGCTCGATCCAGACCACCAGGAGAGAGGCACAGAGACACTCAGACTGAAATGCCAGTCCACAATCTACACACTCATTCACACCTGGTGACCAAGCACCTACTGGCTTGTCAAAAAAACAAACAAAAAAAAGACTGTACAGAGAGTAACCTGAGCTCAGGATCAAACTCTGAAGCTGCGAGATGGCCATGCTGCTCAAAAATGGTGTTAATGGTGACTTTATGTAATAATAAAAACACAAAAATTATAGATGGAAATGCTCAGATTTGAGACATTATAGTTCATAATGAATCTATCAATCTTATTTTATATACAACTTCTCCTGTATTTCGTCTCATTTAGATACATCACGTCATATATCTATATTAGGAGAAAACCCAGAGGCTTGAAAGCATGTAAAGGTGCCTGCATATAAAAGGAAAAGAAACAAATGATAGCATGTGACTGAGGCGGAAGTTTGTGTTTAAAGAGGGGCTGATTTGTTTATGTCCTCATAGCAAGGAGTGCTCATAAAAGCCACGGCACCGAGTTAGTACACGTCAACATCAAGCTTCTCGCTTTCAGGCCGATCTGCACTTGCGTGTGCACTTCGCCAACACGTAAAACATTTGAGCTTATTAACACATCGAATTCCCTCAATGAGCTAAACAAGTGAGGACTGCTTTAAGCACTGCAAACAAGTAGGGACTTTTCTTACACACAAAAAAAAAGATGCCTGTTAGTGCATACATGCATGACTTGCTTACAGAACATGATCAGTATGACATTCCCATCCCTACCTAACCTGTCTGAATTAACAAGTGACACTGGAATGTATGGGTGCGTCTGAAAACTGATTAGCATGCCTTACACATAAATACACCTGAGTGGCATGACTGACATTTTTTCAAGAGACAAGTCTTTCACAGGTTTCTCCAGAGCACTAGTTAGGTTTTAAGTGAGGCTTTTGTCAGCTCATGATGTACCCAGGCACAGTAAAGCGCTCAGCGTGGTTCATATCATCTCTCTCTGTCTCACACACACACACACACACACACACACACACACACACACACACACACACAGTCGTCTGCTCCCACAGAGCTCTGAAAAACCAAACACAACAAGAGCTGCACAGCGACGAGCCCTAGCTACTTCTGTCCCCCACCATTTTTTTTTATATCCTCGCTCACTTCATGGATATAAACACGTTAATCCTCCAGGCTTGAGAGCCGGCTCGGCTATTTTACTGAGGCAGACAAAGTGGCAGCCAGGGGACACTGCGTGTGTATATATCGTGTGTGACTATGTGTGTATATATATCGGGAGGCTGGAAACGAGACGGGAGGTAGCTTGATGAAAAAGGGGACCAGACGGCAAGATGGGTGGAGAGAAAGAGGGGACATCAGGGCAGAGACAGCGAGGGAGACAGGTTGCGAGGGGTGGGGGGTTGGGGTGCGAAGAATGTGTGCACGTTTGTGTGAATGAAAACAACAGCGTGACACTGGGGTTGGAGGTTGGCAAAGACAAAAAAAAAGAAAAGAAAAAAGCAAAAAAAAAAAAAGGAGAGAGAGAGAGTTGTGGGGGGATTTCTCTCCTGACAGAAAACATACTATGGGGGTTGTACGTGTGAATAAAAGGGTTGATTAAGCATTGGGGCGAAAGCTAAATAAAAGCTCAATTTTGCCAAAGTGCGTTTTTATGTTGTGTCACAAACTCGTATTAAAGAGTCATGTGTTATATTTAAGCGCACAGGAACCAGATTGAATCGAGTCATAAAATATTAACTTGTGCATGGTACAGATCATGGCAGCATGTGGTTACTCGATCCGTGTCCCCTGCCAGTTTGCAGAGCATGCAGATACGATAGCACCACTGAATCCTAAGACAATCCTGAAGCTAAACACCCCCTGCTGCACCGCAGACATCAGCCGAGAGTAACATGTTTACATTCATTTTAAAAAGTCCAGTTTTGATCTAACAAACTTCTAGTCACCATCCATATCACAAGGTATTACTGCTACAGTTTAACAAGCATAACACGAATCCCCAAGTTGATTGTGAGGCTGGAGAGCTAATGCTTAAAAGGTGCAACAGTCCTTTTTTAATCTCCCAACTGTTTATTTGGGTTATTTGGGTGTGATGTTCTGACTTTGAGAAGTTTGGTTTAGTATGATTTCTCAAAGTCGGAACGGCACATCCAGATAACGCGGTTGGAAATCAACCTAGGCGCTCTGCAAATGCTCCACAATTCCTAACGTAATGCAGAACTGCAGAAGCCGCCAACACTACGGCAGTGTCAAGGCCTTCGGACAACACAGCGTACAGCGTGTACGAAACGTACAGCACTGTAACGTTGTGCATATTTTCGCCTCTTAACGCGCTACCAGGTTGCCGCTAGCTAATTTGTTTGTCGATTGCTTTGGTCTGTGATGTAATATGTTAACTAGGAGTACACTGCGAACCAGCTGAAAGAGGGCATATCGCCACCGGGAATACAGTCAATTTAAAACCAGTTCTTTGTTTTCAGACAGAAAGTACCGGCCCTCGGACAGAAAAACCGGTTCCATGGCGGCAAACAAAGAATGACTTATGTCAGTGGTTGGGGGGCAGGATTATCACAACCAAGTAAAAGTTTGTGACTCCATATTTATGCCGGAGTTATGTAGTCACATGTAGTGTAGTGTTGAACCTACCACAAAAGAAAGAAATGGATTCAAAATGCAATGGGCAGCACATATGCTTTTTAGTAATGATGGTTTGATTCCAAAGTAGACTTGCAAAGCTAGGAGAACTGCTCGCAAAGCCATGTTGAAATTCGCCAATTAAAAAAATTTTTTTGTCATTGCCGGGAAAGCATTGCTGGGAAAGTAGAGACGTACACAGACATTTATGTGACTATGATGTGACTCACAAGTCAGTAACAAAGGCAGTTCTTCGGAGGTTCGCTAATGAACCAGCTCTGAACTGGCTCTAGCACCACACATGAACTAGCACCTGGTTCACTTTGGTGGAAAGGGGAAGCATATACTTTGGTCAACAAAAAAAAAATCTATTCCCCCGCCATGCTTGTATAATGGGACAATAGCTCAACTAGGCCATTTAAACAGACTACTGTCCTATAAAACATAGCTCTGCTTTATTGTCAATAAGTATGTTTACATGGACAGTTAACAACTTGGCAAACTGACCAATATTAATATAAACAGTCATCAAGCATGAACACCTGTAGATTAATGGAATGGACAGATGGAATAGTTTATTATTTCTCATTTACACAGCCAGGGCTGTGTACAAACACTGGATTGAGTCAGAACGGAGATCTAGCAGACAATGATATTATTTGACATATGATATATATATAAAAAAAATTAAATAAATAAAGTGTACAGGATTAGAATTGCTGACTCCTTTAAAGGTGCATTAGGAACAATCTTCTTCTTGGTTTATGGCAGTTGTCAAGTTGCATTACTGCCACTCCTTTACTCTTTTCTCTGAGGTTGTTGTTTTTCTTCTTCTTCTTCGTTTAATGGCGGTTGGAATACAGTAGGTTGGTTACATTACCTCCAAATGTAGGTCTCCTTTTCCCTCATCTTCCCAGCTGATTTTTCAGACCAGCCTTCCTTAAAACATCGAATGCATCCTTCCCTGATCTTGCCTTGAACTCCTCGTCTCTTATCTGGTACAGTGGTACGTCGGCATATGAATTTAACCCGTTCCGGAGGCGAATTCTTAAGGTGAAAATTTGTATTATGAAATGCATTTTCCCATAGGAAATAATGTAAATGCAGATAATCCGTTTCAGCCACCCAAAAAATTACCAATATTACCAATTTCCAACACTATAACCATGTTTTTGCATATGCAAACGATCAAATTTATGATTCCTCTTGGCATCGACTGCTTTAAAAACAAAACTGAAAGTGGCTCCCTTTTCTTTTTTCTACCGTCTTTGCTAGAACATTCTTGGGACCCACGCTATGTCTTCACTACATCTTGCATAAAATACAATAAAAACCGGCTAAAAAACACGCTTTGCTTGGCTTTCCACTGACGTAAACAAGTTTTGCAAGCAAGTAAGCCGGTGTTTGGCCCGAATCGGATCGTTCTCTGCAAATTATTTTTTCTTGCAAAACTTTATTTCATAAGGTGAACATTCTTAATTCTTAATCTTCTCGCCCTGTTCATATACAGGCGTACCACTGTACTTCCATACACACTTTCCTCTTGACACGTTTCCCTTTCAGTACCACTCAGCATCTAGTTAGAGTTCTACTAGATTTGACATCTGAACGATTTTTGAACTCCTCAATCTCCTCCCACAATGCCATGGTAACAAAGCTCCACCCCTGGAACACTGCCATCATCAGAGCAACATACAATGAGACAAACATCTACAAACACCAACACTGGTTCCGGACCGATCATTCTGTCCGAACTCGGGAAGATTTTACTTTGGGTCTAAAGTTATGGTTTGTACCAATATATCATCATCATGTTCAACATAGTCTATACACATAGTAGATACGAGAGAAAAAAAGCAGCCTATTGCACCTTTAAGCCTGAGCTACAGTATTCAGGGACCTGCATCTACATGGGGACTGGTGTTGTTATGGTTATAGTGAAGCAGTGATACCTGGTGATATGGATGGTGACAACCTGTTACTACATCAGACTTACAGAGGCTTCTAACGTCCAGAAAGGACACGGATTGCTCTGTGTGTGTGTGTGTGCGTGTCCTGTTAACCCTTTAATTGGCTAAACTGGCTTGATATAAGAAAGCGTAAATGTTCCAGCAACGCAGCAATACATATAAAAAAAATTGCAAACAATTCTCTAATGAGTGTTTATTTATTTGTTGTTGTTCTGTGGCTGTTACTCACCGGGATGCGGCATCTTCCGCCGTTTTGTGTTTATATTCACCGGCTGGGAACAAAAGCGGACTGATTACTGTTTATTCCTCAACACCGAACAGCCCCGTGAATTCGGCGACATTCCCCTACATGTTCAAAACCGAAAAATGAAACACGTTTCACCCCAAAATATCGGCGTACTCCATGACTACAAACGTTTACCTCCCCGGTTTAAACGCCGTGCTTAAATCCCTAGTGATCGCGCGCGCTCTCTCTCGCGCACACACACGCGCGCGCACAAACTGTCACACAGATACCGCTCAGGTTTCTGCTGTATAAAGTCTAATATTAACGCTATAAATCCTACAGGTTCATAGTTCAATATTCTCAAAGCAGCAGCAGGGGCGGCGGCGGCGGTGGTGGTGGTATTGTGTTGCCCTGCGCAGCGGCGTTGTCACAGAATCTCATGCCTCGGTGTGTTTAGCCGGTAGGAGGCACGGGGAGGGCTGAATGTGCGCGCTCCTGCGTCTAGCCGACTGCTCGGGAGCGCGCACACGAGAAAATACACCATGCAATTATATGTGCGCTGACAGGTGACGTGAATAACATTGATCATCTCCGTTACAGTGGCACCTGGAAGTGGGATATACAGTACATCAGGCAGCAGGTCATCATCGAGGCCCTGAAGTTGATGTGCTGGAAGAAGAAAAAATGGGTAAGCATAAGCATTTCAGCATGGTGGCGTAGTGGTCAGCACTGTCGACTGGCACCTCCAGGGTCTGAGTTTGAATCTCCTATATAAAGAGCTGCTGTCAGTTACAATGCTGCGAAACTTGTTCCGATATAAAGGTTTCACAACACATTGTTCATATCACTATCTGCTGTGTATAGGTCTGGGTAGCCACAGACTGGTCAATGTGACCTGAGTGTCCACTGCCAAAAGCACCTGCAATGGGCACGTGAGCATGAGAACTGGAACATGGAGGAAGAAGGTGGGCTGGTCTGATGAATCACATTTTCTTTTACATCATGTGAATGGCCAGATGCATGTGTACATTGCATACCTGTGGCTTTGGGCAATGTTCTGCTGGTCCTGGCATTCATACACGC
The DNA here is from genome assembly GCA_030014305.1 of Clarias laeviceps. Classification (NCBI taxonomy): domain Eukaryota; kingdom Metazoa; phylum Chordata; class Actinopteri; order Siluriformes; family Clariidae; genus Clarias; species Clarias laeviceps. The sequence goes on along the minus strand of JAQMYJ010000015.1, from coordinate 19,871,125 downwards.
AATCATGGAAACAGTATTCCCTCATGCCAGTGGCAGCTTCTTTGAGCAGGATAATGAACTCTGATGATTCAAAAATGCAAAAATTATTCAAGAATGGTTTAAGGAACACAAGGATGAGGTCAAGGTGTTGACACGACATCCAAAATCTCAAGATCTTACTAAAAATGGAGCATTTGTGGGATGTGCTGGAAAAACAAGTCCAATCCACAGAGGCCCTCAGAACTAACAGAACTTATTGACAGCTTGGTGCAAGTACCACTGCATGCTTTCAGAGGTCAAGTGGAGTCCATGCCTTGACGGGTCCAGGCAAAAGTTATGGCTGATCAGTGTAAGTGGCCCATCATCTGTAGTAGGAAATGCACTTCCCAAGTACTCACTTCCCACTGTGTGACATAACTTGTTGCATAATGCACATCACTAACCTCATGACCACATATGCACGAGTAAATACACTAACATCAGCAGATATCATGTGAAGTATATTTGCTTGCTTGCATAATGCATGTGCATAATTCCTTTAAGTCTTTGTATTTCTTTTTTCTTCTACCCACATAGCCCATCTAACAAAGCAGTGCTGTCCCTATAACTGGGTTGACTCTGCTCATGTCTCAGAGTTAAGTCAGTAGACAGAATGGAGGAAGGGGGCGAAGGCATGCGCTTTTGCGTCTAGCCCCGGCTCGGGAATGCGCACTGGAACCAAGCTCGCACACAGTGTATGCAGACAGAAGCACAAACAAGTGATTTGTTTAACGGACTGCAAGTGCATAATTAGACCCATGTATGAACTTGATTTAAGAGGAGAGTACTTGACATACTGAAAAAGATTTGTGACCCAACTTCAACCTGATAAAAGATTTGTAACTCAACTTGATATAATTTAAGAAGGCTTGATTAAAAAAAAAAAAGACTTGTGACTCAACATAGATGACTTGTGACTTGACATGATATAAAAAAAATAAAACAAAAAACACATGACTCAATTTGACATATTAAAGACTTAACTGGACCTAAATAAAGGTAACTTGTTACTCGTCAATGCAGATTTGAAACTCAACTGGACATCATAAAAGAAGACCTGTGACTCAGTATTATTATAAAAAGACTTGCGACTCAACATGATTTTTCTTTTAACTTGACTTGAAAATTAAAGAAGTTTAATATAATTAAAGACGACTTGTGGCTGGACTCGACATTATTAAAGAGGACTTGTAATTCAACTTGACAATGGCTTATGACTTGACTTTGACATGATTAAGGAAGACTTTACCCGACTTAATAAAAGAAGACTTGTGACTAAACACTGGCATGGAAAAAAAAAAAAAAAAAAAAAACACCTGCAACTTGATCTATTAACTAGACAATTCTTTTTCATACAGCAGCAATAATAGAAAATATAAAAGTCAATATATTCTTGCAACATGGAACAATATAATTACACAATGTTTTTCTAAATGACTATATGAACTGTTTAAGTAAAAATTATACAAGAAAACCATCACTAAAGGAAAATAATTCTCTCATATAAACTGTTATAATCATATTATTGTACCATGTCAAAATTTTATGCGACATTAGCTCCTATCCAGTAGGGACATCAGAACCTGCTGGAAGGACAACCATGCCAGAAATCTCAATGTTTTAAAAAAATAATAATAATAATTTTTTGGGCCGAACTTCCTAGGATTCATACGGATAAAACCTGATCAAGAGTTCAACCTCAAAGGTAAAGCTTACGGTAGGGTAAAGGTTCACCTTTTAGCATTACATGTAGTTTTGGTCTTTGGTTGATTTACACATTCACATTTCATACAAATTTTCATAATTTTCTTTTGACGGTGTAAAGCTGCTTTGCGACAATTACAATTGTTAAAAGTGCTATGCAAATAAAATTTAATTGGTCTATCTAAATGTCCCAGTCATAGCCATGACTCAAACCCAACAGAACATCTGTGTAGACGCCAGATTTACAAACATTCAATATTCAGCCTGATTTAATTTGAGAGGATTTGCCAGGAAAAATGGAAGAAACCGCCCAAACCCAGGTATGCAATGCTTGTAGACACACACAGACCATACGCAAGGGTTCAAACAGCACAAGACTTACAGTTAGCTAGCACAGCTAATCAAGGACTTTGTCTGAAGCATCCTATTTTCATAGTGATCTTTATTAGTATTAGTATAAAGCTTCCATTATGTGTCAGTAAAATGTATTCTATTTATCAGATTTGCCAAAGATGATGCGTGTGTACACTGTTATTACTCATTTATTTTAGACTGCTCTATTAGAATGGCAAAAAATGGCCACCTGTACACTGTGTGTACAGTAGTTTCTTGTTATTGGACGCCATACTTACATTAACAGGCACATTCCTAAATATATGTCGCCCTCTAGTGGCCATGGTCTGATATTTCCACCTCAAATGATGCTCAGAACATAAAAAAAAAAAATCCTAGGATGAGAGTGGAGTGTTCGAGTTTGTTGTAAATATCACATTCATGTTTTATTTAAATTAGTTTACTTAAAAGAAACAGCACACACCCATCTTCATACGTTTTCTATTAAAAAAAAAAAGAGTAAACAAAACAAATACAAAACGCTAATCATAAGTTTGGAGTGACTTCCACAGCAAGTATTTGCCACATCTCATTAAATTAAGGTGAAAATGTATTTAAAAAATTTAACACAAAGAGGTACATTCCTTATTGCAGACCACTAGCACTCCCTAACACTATTTACTAGGAATGTTTCTAAATTTGATATATTCACACAACGTGCAACTGGTCATCAGAGGCGTGGAATAGTCACGGTAAATGAAAGAACGCTTTTATACTGCGCTTATGGCTAGTAAAGTCGTGACCGACACATTGTAGTCTTTTACATACATAAACTTGTGTGTGTTCTGCATACTTCATGGAACCAGGGTGAAGTTTTATTGGTGAAGTCTCTGTTCGCTATCCTAGTAGTGTCACGTTCGTGTTGAGGATCACTCAACCAGTTTAGTTAGAGGTGAAGTTCATTGTGCACGTTCTTGTTCGACGTTTGTGCGACTGCGGAATTAGCTCTCTAGGGGGGTCCGTAAAGGAATGCAGCCATCCATCTCCAAAGACTCCGGCCAGCCCTCGTATTTATTACTACTTTTGCTGTTCTTCATTCGCTGAGGGAAAAAAAAGAAACATGGGAATAGAATGGTTTAATAATTCAGCAGTTGCACATTTGGGAAAAAAGTAATAATTAAAACTGCTCTGCTTATTGCTATATACTTTTTTTTTTTTTAATACAGGTGACCACATTATATTACACAAGAGGGAGTGCTGTTGATTGCTGTAATGATAACCAGCACAAGCAATGTGCCTCAGATTCGGGGATCCAGCTTTGTGTTAGAAGCTAGTATGCTTTTTTTTTTTAATTACACGCAGGTAATTTGAAACAACTTATTAGCAATTACTAAACGAACAAAAAGTGTAGTTTAAAAAGACATAACATCAGATGCATTTTCTTGATAAAATGAGTCTGTGATTGTTTTGAATGTGCATTTCTCCTCAATACTGCAGACCGTCCCGAGGATGTAAAAATAACCATTACCTCCCCCCCCCCCCGACAGATCCTTCCTTCTACGTTATTACTGCTTTCGAGAATTTATGAACTATGTGAATAATTGGGAAATTAGCATGGGGGCAGCAGCTCATTGCAAATATAAAGCATAAAGAACCTGAAACAGCTCATCTAAAAGGATTTTCGGGCATGCCAGAATGCATGATATAAAAGTTATCTGGAAGTTGAGTCATGTAAACTGGACTTCTACCCAGTTCTGTAGAACTCCTACTTCCTTATAGAGGTCGCCCTGTTGACATGCCTTAACCTCACCTGGATGACTGAGCATCTTCACAGAGATATAAAAGGTGTTTCAGATAGGAAATTAACAGACATTTTGGGGACCTCTGTGAGCTCTGTTAACTTGTCAAGTTTATGAGAGACCTTAAATAGCCATTGTTCTATGACAGAGTAATCTTTGTGCATCCATCCATGAGGTTGTAACATTAAAGATACAATTAAAAAATTGTGGTTTGTTACTTTGCAGCCTGTCACAGTAAAACATTTGTTTCAATTTCTTTGATTTAATCTACATAATAAAGACAGGGGGAAAAAAAACACTGATTTATTGAAATATCATGCTTCTTCTTCTTTTGTGCACACTGACTCCTAAATCCTATTTGTTCACATTTATAATATGTGACATTTATAATATGCGTTGCACCGGTCAATCAGATAGTGATTTACTTTTTTATATATATATATATATATATATATATATATTTGAGGGTTAAAGACCTTGCTTAAGGGCCCAACTGTGGCAACTTGGTGGTGGGGGGGTTTGAACCTGGGACCTTCCAATCAGTGGTCCAATGCCTTAACCACTGAGCTACCCCTGAGCTACCCCATTTTCACCCATTTCACCACACCACACTGACTGGCAGTTAGTGTGATTAATGAATGTAGAACACTTGGGATGTGAAGGATAGTTAACTATCCCAGTTGTGTTAGCCATGCACAATATTCTGTTAAATATTTTTGTTGTACAGTTATTGAATGTTGTGTACTTACTGTGTAGTGTCTTGTCTATAACAAATATACAGTGTTTCATTTTGGTGTGTACTTGGAGAGCCGCAAATAGACGGAAACAAATTCCTTGGCGAATAAAACCCAATTCTGATGCATTATCGTGCAATACCTCATTTCCCCTCTTAACTGTTGCAACCACTCAGGGTTCAACATCACCAGTATATTAATCACCGGCCTGATCATCTGTCCTCATCCGCACCAGTTTCTCCAAACCCTGTCAGTCGCAAAACCAACTCATTACCTGCGCTTACCCCAATCTCACAACAACCACTTGCGCAAATTGCATGCATGTGCCTCCATGTTCACAACTGCTCAACATGCACTCATTTTCAAGTTAAGTTTTGAGACTTCGGGGGCATTTGAGTCACCGTTTCTTTATAATCCTATAGGTGGTATGCTTTAAGCTATTCACTGATTGTCATCCAGTGTGGTAGGAGTGAATTATTTGTTAGGATTGTTTAGAAATAACAATTATGGCAAAACAGAGTTGCGTGCTGCTCAGTAAAAATATACCTTTTTTGTTTTTGCTTTTTAAGTGAGAAAATGTTATGATAAGGTTATAAGGAATGTGTTGAATTGAATTAGTCCTGATCAGTTGTAAAGCTGTTATTATAAAAGCCATGGTATGAAAATCTTCAAGTTATGACAAATCTTTTAAAATAAATAAATAAAAACATCGGAGAAAATAGTACTGATTCGAGATATTCATTAAAAACGTGACAAAGAATTGTAATATACATAGAATTGGCAGATAGATGTCGTAATAATATAGTATTGGGCGGTGACTGATGACTCACATCCCTTCTACGTAGTTTAATGTAATTTAGAATGGAGAAAGGACTTTTGCTCAGTACTTAAGTACGCTGAACATATTTTCTATTAAGTGACATCACTTCTAACCAGCATGTTAACCTAACGTTCATGTTAAAACATAATGGGAATGTGATTATAGGAAAATAATCAACAGGACAATGTGAGTCAGGGAATATTTTAACAAAACAATAAGATGAACAAAAACTTTTGCCCCAAACTTTTTTTGGACTTTGTGTAAATAAAAAAGTACTTAAATTAATAAATAATAATAATAATAATAATAATAATTTCACTCACTTTTCAGGTAAATTTTATGGATAGTAAATCTTAATATTCTACATACATTTTGTACAGTTTTTATGAAGCATGTTTTTATTATTATAGTAGAATAATGATGGTCCTACCTGCTCAAATGGGCTTTTGTTTTCTATTCCTTTGGCTCCCACAAACACCCAGCTGTCCCTGAATGCGAGCTCCTTTATCGCCGTGCTGCCAAGCTCCTCGAACAGCCGCCGCGCCTCATCGTTCAGTCTGAAAGCCGCAGATGAATTAGCCATTAACTCCACAACAATAAAGGAACAGAGATCTTATGTACTTATTAAAAGCTAGACAGGGAATTGATAGTGATAGGATTATGAGATTATGGCGGAGCCTCACATTTTGCTATTGATTTAGTAATCATATCAGAAAGCAGTGATTTAAGATGCGTGCAGGAGACACAGTACGCATGCTCTTACTTGGTGGCTGGATCGTCAAAAGATGCCACAAGCACTAGCGTTCCTTCATGGAGAGGTCGCAGAAATTTCAGCAAATCCGACACATCTGGGGAAATCAAGCAGGACGCTTACGTCAGCATTCAGACTGTGATGCAAACAAAACCTCACTTCAAATCTAAATTTGAAGAAACCAACCTCCTTCCCACATGTCAAATGATTTTGTTTCCATAAGCTCTCCAGTGACCCCTGCCAAAAAAAAGAAACAAACTATTAACATCGTATCATTATGTGAAAAAGAGAGAAAGTATAATAACCATTATACAAATACATTCCTGTAGCACATCCAATCAAACAAATGTTCAACCACAATGCCAATGAATTCTTGATTCTGATTGGTCAGAAAGTTGATTTATTTTCTATAACCGCTGCTCTCCTAAACACACGTTAATAATTAAGTACTCATTACAATAAATTTTTTTCTTTTTAGTATTAATTTTGGTCAAATGAGGTGATCTTTTGAAAGGAGTCTCCAATGTTTATGATTTGTAACCATTATGAAATTCCATATGCATGTGGTACATGCAAGTGCAGTTCTTCTTTAATAATAAATGGGCAGACGAACGCAGGTTATTCATTTCATTGCAGTGCACTGCAGTAATTTCCTTCAATGTTCTACAAATAGCAGAAGCATTAAGGCAATTTTTGAAGTTCTGCAGGGGGCACCGAGGCAACTTGGCACCTGTGCCTAAGGGCAGGAAGGCATTTTTTTAAATATTATTATTATTACATAGTACTTTATTATATTTAGTATTAAAGATTATATTATACTTTAGTATACTGTTATTACATAGCAGATCTTTACCTGACTAGAAGAATGTGAGATTTAAACGTAAAAACTTAAGAAAAACTGCAGGTGTCCTATGACCTTGCTTGTCACTATATTACAGAAAATATGCAATTCATTGAACTGTAAATGCCTGAAATCAGCAAGCGACATAGTATTTCATCAAGAGCTAATTTTATTCTGTAAAGTTAAACAAAACCTTTTCTCAGCTTTAATTTTTAGTTTTATGAGAATATCTTAAAAATTAAATGACTTTTACTATATTCTTGGCTGATTTTGGGTGCCTTAGAAATTATGTGTCAGAATTGATGCCTGTGGCTGATTAAGGGAAATGGAAAGTGGCTGTCTAGAAGCATGCCACTACGGCCTACTACAGAGAGGCAAATCAGCTTTTCCCCCCCACATTGTGCATTTAATTTTGGCACAATTAAATTGTTATTATATATTCTTAAATAATTGTTTAGTTATATAACTAAACAATTATTATATGTTGCGCATTTGGTGAGCTGCAAGTTCCAGTTGCTGCAAGCATAACAGTCAGGGTCTTCAATAAATTCGTCCCACCCATCAGTCTCCCCTTATCCACCACGCATGACAAAAATACGTCACATTTTTCTGCTGGAGCGCGCCCCACTTATAAACCCATGCTACTACTCCCAGTGAGTTGTGGGTTCATGCTTAGTATTGAAAGTTTTTTTTTTTTTTATCATTTGAGTGTTTTATAGCACATTTTATTTTACTTTTATTTTACTAACAGTCGACAAGTGGATTGAAAAATAATGTTACATCAACCTGTCAGAAAGTGCTACCAGTGTTAAAGCAATAGGGATTATGTTCTAATAATGTTAAAAACATGTCACAAAGAGCTACCAGTATGTCAGGAGATGCTACCTCTGATAATATGGTGCTAAAATCTTTGCAGTGCTATGTCCATTCAAGACTATGGGTAGGAGATTTTAAGAAAATAGGACGGGCTGATATAAATAGAAATGTTTGCTACTGGTAGGACATTCTGTCAGGTAGAAAAAAATTGATAAAACCCCAGTATTTTGATTCAGCAAATATTAAAAATAGTCTGATTATTTCTCACCTGAAAAAGACAAAGCTTCTAGCACTTAGCTTACTAGAATTAACGCCTCTTGCATGTCGCTGCCTTGGTGCCTTGGTTTATGGTGTAAATTTCACGGTCACATTTGATGCATGCACACAGAGTGAAGTTTATTGACATGCAAATTAGGACCTGCGTTAAGCGTATGTAGCGATGTATAAAGAGCTAGCAGTGAGGTTTGCAGGCTGAAGTAGACATTGGTGATTTTTACTCGCAGATATATTTTTACTCAAAGATATTTCATAATTTCACTTTTTTTCCTTTTTTAATAAAAAAAATATTAATAAGCCACCAAAAGAAAATGGCATGGAAGGATTTTTCATCTGTGGTTTCTGAAATTAATACGGCATCGTGGCAACTGGTCAGGGTACGAAGG
>JAQMYJ010000015.1:19834244-19854163 GCA_030014305.1 Clarias laeviceps | reverse complement strand
ATCACCAGTATTGTTCCACACTTGAATCGGATATGGGTCATAGTTGAAAGAACGTGTAAACAGACGGTCAAAAAAAAAATCAGATATAGGCAACAAATCTGAATTGGGCATCGAGACCTGCAGTGTAAATGGGGCTCAATACACACAACAAGACTGGTGACAGAGTGGTTTGATGAACATGAAAGTGAAGTCGAACATCTTCCATGGCCTCAACAGTCATCAGATCTAAATATTATTGAGCCACTTTGGGGTGTTTTGGAGGAGTGAGTCAGGAAACATTTTCCTCCACCCTCTGGTCCCTCTGGCCACTTTTTAGGACTTGTATCGGTCATTCCCAAGACAAATTGATGCTGTATTGGCCGCAAAATGAGGTCCTACACCATACTAATGAATAATTGTGGTCTATAACCACGCGTTTCGGTTTCATTGCCTAACCCCTGTATGTATACATACATACACACACACACACAGAGGACGTTCAAGTGAAGTAGCAATCGTGATGAAATTTCTCGCAAATTAAGCTGTAAACCTGATTGTTATTTACACATAACTTCCAGGACCGAACAGTCTCTTGCCACATTTCAATGGTGGAAATTACAGTTCTGGCTTGAATTTTAAAACCCCTCATTTAAAGCTGCAACATTACATCAAATATACAGTTTAATTGATCCTTTGTCAGTTGATTCAATTAATAATAATTTTAAAAAACTGTTCGTTTTTGACTCAGAATTAATGTTTTAAATGATTCAGGTAAACTTACAAATGTCGAATTGTCAAAAATTGTCAAATCAAATCTCGCAATACCCAAGTAACAATCAAATCGTATTGACAATTTTCATATGATTCACAGTTCATTTCATTTCAAATGGTTTATTTTGTGCATTAGCCTTATAGATTATTATTAATTTTTAGATTAGTAAATACTTCTGAACTTACTATCTAAGTTTTTGGTTTGAAAGGCAGCCGATGATAATCACAATGACAGCAGAATAACTATAAAATCTCTAAACCTTTCACAATTCAATGCAAAATCCTAAAATGACATTTACAAAAGACATACAGCAAGAGTGCAAACCAAGGCTCACATTCCTCACGTTGCTGCTGCTTCTGGGTCAACTTTACAACATCTGGTTGTGCCAGTCTGCCGGTTAGTAAATTTTCCTGGAAAACACGTTTTACTTGACAGGTAGGTCAGCAGAATCACTTGCATTACACTTCTTTTAGAGACAAAATATTCAATTGTTGAAGTGGTCCTATATTATAAAAAAAATTTTGGGGGGAGGGGGGGATGGGACTGCAGAAAATTCAGTTTGCAGAAAATTCATAAATGTCCTTTTGAAGTAATTTGGACCAACAGGTTCTAGTTCTGAACTTATCTTGCAGGTCCAGCTGCTTGCTCTTTCGAGCTACAGGACCTACCCTTTTAAACGGCAATGTGCTTTCAGTTACAGTTTACCTACACAACAAAGAAGTATGTTCTGTCCTCCGTTCCAAAGCTGTGTCTAATCCAATCAAACAAAGCACATAGGCAGAAAGTGTACACACCTGCCAGCCTCATGATATCAGACCGCAGATCCTGAACAGCACTCACGATGAGACTCCTGTTTAAAATGAAAAAATAGCATTATTCAGACGCATTTCGTGAGAATTGACTTGACTACTTTCTCCAACCGTCCACTTTTTTCCCCCCCACTCATACAGACCAACATGAAGATGAGGCGTTCAGAAAACCAAAACATTGTTAAACAATTGTTACCTTATGTGAGATATGAGAAACTCTTTCAGAAATTTGAAAGGAAATGATTAAGAAAATTACGAGATTTCTGGGCCAAAAGAATAAAAGATTAATGCAACAATCAGAATCAATAATGTACAAAATCCCGTAATGCACTGCAACAAGTTAGTGTAAGAATACACAAACAGGCTTAGTCTTAGATACATATGACAATACACGTAATTTGAAGAAGGCAAGAGCATCATTTAGGTTTACAGCACTGAAACACAAGCAGATGAGAAACCCAGCCAACACCCTACCTCCTGAGACACAACTGAGCAACCTACCTGCAGCCCTCAAAACACCATCAACACACGCAGCACTTCCGGGATGAATTGATTCAAAACTTATAAACGCAAACCTGAACGTGCCCGCGTTTCTAACACCGCCCACTCGGCTAAGCTAGCTGCAACGGATAGCTAACGGATACAAACCCGTTACGTCAATCGCTCAACGTTACAAGAAAAGTTTAAATTACCCTCAATGACTTGATAGTCCTGGTTGTTGTCTTGTTTTCAGTCCGGAAGTCTCCAGGAAGAACCAAGGACGAAGTGGAGCGCGCGCGTGACTGATCCCTCCGCGCGCATGATCAAAACATTTTTCCAAAAGCCGCACTGCTCATAAATCCCCCATTCCCAGGGCAAGACCTCCTGCTTAATCCTCTCCTCAGTGCACAATGCTCAGGATAAAGCGGAGAATGTTAGCGCTAACATTAACAGGGTCAAGCAAATATTGCATCGCCTCTAAACCAACGAGGTTGTCTTTCTTCCGGGTTGCGTTACGTACGACAACGTCACTAACCACGTGACACATTTTATCACCTGCACTATAAATACCTGCAGCTCTCAAATCTCTCTCTCTCTCTCTCACTCTCACTCACTGGTCATGTACAGAATGCATATTTAGTTTGTAGATGAAATTAATAGTGGCCGTCAAGCATCTACAGTGCATCTGAAAAATAAAATATTGTGAAAAGGGTTGTTTTTGCAGTGTAGTTCAAAAAGTTACATTTTACATACATTCCACATAAAGTAAAACTTTTTAGAATAATATATAACATAATATAATACTATGTATTTCAATTTGAGTTTGCGTACATTATAATTCTCATCTCACTCACTGGAGGCTATCCCAGGAGATTTAGGCCACAAGATGCCAAATACCTTGGATGAGGAGCCAGTCCATTAGAAGACAAACATATTCAGACACTCTCTGCAATTTGGGATTTGCCAAAATTAGATTTTGCCAATTAGCATGATCTGCATGTCTTTGGACTGTGGGAGGAAACCGGACTACCCAGAGTAACTCATCAAGCACAGGGAGAACTCTATATATATAGACCCAATTCAGGAATCAAACCAGCACCCTGGAGTTGCAAGGCAACAGTGCTAACCACTAAGCCAATGTGTCGCCATAAATTACAGTACAATTCATACAGTATAAATGCTGTAGGGGCACTGGTGACTCAGTGGTAGGTATTTCGTCTGCCATGCGAAAGGCCCGGGTTTGATTCCCAGCCACTGCCCAAACCCGATCCACTGGATGCACTGCTGGTCCCAAGTCCGGGTAAAATGGGAGGGTTGCATCAGGAAGGGCACCTAGTGTAAAACCTGTGCCAAGCTTTCAGTACAGACCGGATGGTCCGTTGTGGTGACCCCTTGCCGGTAGCAGTCAAAAGATCAACAACAGTATAAATGTTGTAAATCTCTAGGTTTAGTTCAGTACACATAGCCGCAATCATAGGGAAGACTGTTTCTTCTTTTACCTATTTGTTGTTTAACATTGGTTGAAATCCAGTAGGTTGGATACATTACCCGCCAACTGTAGTTTTCTCATTCTCTTTCAACTTCCCGGGAACACACACATACAGACACTCACACACACATTCTGGACACATTGGAAACACCAGTCAGACTAATTTGCATGTCTTTGGACTGTGAGAGGAAACCAGAGCACCCAGAGGAAACCCACCAAGCTCCAGGAGAACTCTATGCGCACATACCTCGAGGCAGAAATTAAACCCAGACCCTGGAGTTGCAAGGCGACAGTGATAACCACTAAGCCACTGTGCCGACTTAGATTACAATTTATACAGGATAAATGCTGTTAATCTCTTGGTTTAGTAGAGGACACATAACCACAATCATGGGGAAGACTGCTTCTTCTTCTACTTTTTTGTTGTTTAATGTCAGTTGAAATCCAGTAGTTTGGATACATTACCTGCCAACTGTAGGTCTCATTCTCTCTCATCTTACCAATGTCTTAAAACCAATTTTCCAATTTTCCAGACCAGACATCCTCAAAACGTCTAATGCTTCATTCCCAGATCTTGTCTTGACTTGTTCTGTCTTGAACTCTCCGTCTGCTTTATCCAGTACTTCCACACACTCTTTCTGCTCAACATGTTTCCTTTCAGTACCACTCAACATCTAGTTGAAGTTCTGTAGGCTGTATCACTGTCACCTATAGATCTATCTCTCCTCAGCTTCCCCTGTCCTTTAAAGGTGACGTTCCAGTCCAGTATTCCTAAGAAAAGCATTAAATGCTTCCATCCCTGATCACTGACTCCCCATTCTAAAAGACTCTTAATGTTGCTTTCTACTTTCCCTAGTAGAATCAAGAACTTGGGAGAGCTTCCTAAGGAGTGGAGTGAGGCTTGAATCAGTGCATCAACAGCCACCATGTACAGACAACTTCAGAAAATGAGCCACAACTGTTGCATTACCTGTATTAAACCGCTGCTGAACCAGAGTCATAGTCAGAAGTGTCTTTTATATATATATAATCTAGATCTCAAGAAGGAGTGCTTGAAAAGTTGCTTGAAGTCCAGTGTGAAGTTCCCAAAGTCTGTGATGAATTGGGATGATTTGCGTAAAACCTGTGACAAGTTGTTTGTGCTTGGCTGTTGTGCTTGTGTTATTGTGAATAGTTATTGTGTTATTGTGAATAGTCCGTTTTGGCAACCCCATGACAGGAACAGCTGAAAGACTAACAACAACATGGGCTGGACTATTCTCAAATACAAAGTCAACGCAGCCTACCAGAAGATTTTAGAGCAGTCCATGTTTCTGTCTGCTGGTTATGCAAAAAATTTTATTAACTGGTTTGTTGACTATGATATTACTGTGCTTGACTTCCAATTTCATTTCAATTCTATTTAATTGTATTACATTAATTTAATTGTATTACATTACATGTAATTACATAATGTAGCATTAAGAGTTTCTTTCGCTGGAATTAAGGGGTGGAGCCCAACTCCTGAACCCTACATCATAATTCTTCCTTCACCAAACTTTACACTTATGGGACAAGTCAGATAAGTATTGTACAAACCCAGACACGTCCATCAGATTGCAAGACAGAGGAGTGTGATTCGTCACTCCAGAGAACACGTCTCCACTGCTCTAGAGTCCAATGGCGGTGTGCTTTACACCACTGCATCCGATGCTTTGAATTGCACTTGGTGATGAAAGGCTTGGATGCAGCTGCTCGGCCATGGAAACCCATTCCATGAAGCTCTCTACACACTAGAGCTAAGTACTCACTCTCTACGAGTTCTTGAGTTAATTTGAAGGCCACATGAAGTTTAGAGATCTGTAGCTACTGACGTCTTTGCACTATGCGTCTCAGCATCTGCTGACCCCCCCAGTATTACAGTACTCATATATCAGGACCATGCACGTTTATCAAGTAAAAATTGATTTAAAAATATTGTTCGTCTTGCAAAACACTCGCTGTATATACTGTATATACTTACGGTATACGAGCACCAAACACACTAACATGTCAGTAACATGTCCACCTTAAACACTTTACTAGGAAATTTCTGGACACAAAGCCATCACATAACATTTCTGGGATTTGATACATGTGTAAACAGGTTACTAGTGTAGAGCTAATACATGTACAAGGGGCAGTAAAGTTAAACTGCCCTGTCGTAAATACAAATATTAAGTAAAATATTTTCAATTTTCTCTTTTTAATTCAATCAGCTAACATGGGCAGGATCATATAGAACTCAAAAGGAAACTTTAAATAAGAGGTCACTAACAGCTATACAATAGAGATGGATGGAAAAAATACATAAGTTAAGTATTGCAATTCTTTTACGTCACCACACTGAGTCCTAAATGGATTTTTTTTAATGATTTTTTTTATTTATAGATGGTTGAATTTGACCATCTATAGTGAAATGTTGAATTCCTCTATAATCCAGTCACACATTGGTAGGTAGCACAGCATCCTGTGTCCTGTGTTCATTTCAATAAAAGTTTGTTTAGAAATGTTACAAAATAAAAATATATACTGTATATTGAATTAGGATATTTATAAAATTATGAAACTAAAAGAATTGCTATAGAAATCAAATCGCCACCTAGGTATGGTGACAATACAATCTCGGGTGGCCTCCGGTGATCCCATCCCTACAATACGGTCTTACTGATTACAGACAATCAGTGCTGGCATGAGAGTATTATCAAGTGAATATCTTGTGAATTTAAAAGTGAATTCTTTTTTCTTAAACATCCATCAGGTCATAATATTTCTTACATGTTTTCACAGATTCCACACAATTTTTGCAGCAGCGTTTCATTGTTACTAATGAATCAGTTTGTTTGATTATGATCTATATGATTACTATCGTTGACTGTATCACCAGCAAACACTCGGTCGCTTAATTAATTTGACATGTTTGTGTCAGGCGAATAATTTTCAGCGCAAGGAATCGACTACAAAGCTTTGTGCTTGACTTGTCATTTTCAACGCATCGATTGAGTGAATTGACTCTTTAGGGATCGACTCCCAAAAGCAGTGATGTAAGCCCAAAGTAGGATGGAGAAAAGACACACAGCATATTTAAAAAATATATAAAGAAGGTGAAGTAGTGTCATATTTATTTATAACATATATAGTTATACATGGGGTGTTCGAGTCAAACTGGGACTTGCAAGAAATTTCTCCTAATTAAAGGCATAAACCTTTTTTTTTAATATATATTTTTGATATATAGAGTACAGTGATGAGATTCTTAGCCACAGTAAAACATTTGAATGGTACAGACATTTTAAAGAAGACTGTATGTCTATGAATGATGATTCACTTGCACTTTACAGGAACTCTAACAGGAGTTATTGCCACATCCCCTAAAAAGTCCTGACCTTGCTTAAAGTGATTCACACATTTAAGGAGTTCCTGGGAGGCTAGCATTTCAGACGTGAAGCAGGCAGTCCAATAATGGCTCGGGTGTACTGAGAAAACTTTCTACCTTGATGGTATCCTAGTACGCTGGGATAAGTGCATTAGTGAGCAGAGGATTATATGGAGAAATAAAGAGTTTTTACTCTCTTAACTGTGTACTGCTATTCTGCACAGTCAATAGTCCCTGTTTGACTTGAACACACATATTGGGAAAAAGATTAATAAACAATTCTGTTACACCATAAGAGCGGCATCCCGTGATTCTTTTTTTGTGGTCTGAGGGTGTATCTGGTGATGAAACACCTCACGGGAGAGCATAAACAGAAGCATTTGGATATCTGCAAACAATATATACGATACTCTAAGTAGGGTGAAAGTTTCTTAAAGAGAATCATTACTAGACATGTAACGATAGACATGGATTCATAACTACGAGACGGAAACGGATATGTTATTAAACTTTATATGCATTCTTTCTTTTTCTTAATGTGGCATTAAATTAATGCTGTAATTGAATAAGTTCAGTGTGTAGGGGTGGGGGTGGTTCAGGGGATGGGAGTTTTATTGTTCCTTTCATAAATATAAAAATCTATGTACAAATCAATAAAATACGTTCAATTTGAAAAATATTTTTACATAATTTTCTAGACACAGTATGTAGAAAATACATAGTAAAATACACATGTACTGTACAGTACATGCAGAAACATGACACAAAATAGGCTAAATCCCAAACGACTCTTCACTAAAACATAGCGCACTACAGTGGGTGTTATAACCCTATTCTAAAGCCTATGTACTGCCCCTATGTAGGGAACATAGGGGTATTTGGTACACAACCGGGCCTTAGTAAAGCGAAATCCAAGATGGCGACTTCCAGCGCGGTTCTGTCTCTTTCCAAAGCCCTTAACCAAATACGACTGGGAAACGCGGTTAAGGCAAGATTAGTTCTTATTTTTTTAAAAGACAAATTAGTGTTACGATGTACATATTACTGTGTTAAAAAAAATCCAAACCGAAGGGCAGTTTGCCAAAAGATTGGGCTGATTTAAACATGACCTACAGGTATAAAAGCTAGGATGTTAGGTACAGTGCTGAAATGAGACGAATGTACTTTGTTAAATACAGCATACGTTAATATATTTTTGAGGAAACAAAAGCAAAAACATGTGTTTAATGTGAGTTATAAGACTATCTAGTACTGTATATGTGTTCCTTCAGAGAAATACCACCGTTGCGTAGAATGTCTCATCGCTTGTCTGTATTAGCAATTGGCCAATCAGAGGGCAGGAAATTAGATCCTCTCAGCCAATCAGAGCGCAGTAAATTAGACCCTCCCAGCCAATCAGAGCGAGAGGGTGGGAGAGAAAATACAGGTGAACACAAGTGGCCATGTTCAGGCATCTAAAAAAAAAGTCCAGTAAGTAACGTAAGTCACTAGTTTACTGTACGTACTGTAAGTACTATAAGTCCACTATTGCACAAATATCGTCATAAACAAAGCTGACGTCAAATCAAGGAGACTAGCACACAGAGCTTGACATCAACGGCACGCAAGGTGACGTTACAACAAGCCAAAATCTCCCTTTCCCCTGTCCACACAACACCGCTGAAAAAGGAGTTTTGGACAATCTTCACTTTGGACGGAGTTTTCCCAAAGCTCTGTTTTCAGTGACAAAAACTGGGTTTGCATGTGGACAAAAGGCCAAAACCGGAGATAAAAATCTCAGTTATTAAAAATACCGGCTATGTGTGGACATGGCCTTAGACAGCTAGCTCAGTGACATGCCACAGGTTTACCAGTTTTACTGTTTTGATAGTCATTGGTGACTCAGGGGTAGGTTTCCTGCCTGCCATTCGGAAGGCCCGGGTTTGATCCCCACCAAATGCCCAAACCCCAGCCACTGAATCCAGTGCTGGTCCCAAGTCCGGATAAAATGGGAAGGTTGCATCAGGAAGGGCATCCGGCGTAAAAACCTGTCCCAAGTTTTTTACGGTCCCAAGATTGGCTGGTCCACTGTGGAGACCCCCTCGACGGGATTCAGTGGCTGGGGTTTTGGAGCAGCTGAAAGACCGACAACAACTGAACTGATTGTGATGATAATCGTGGAGGTTTTGACTAACTGTGTGCTTAACTGTTTTGTCTTAGGTGTTTGGAACAGCAGTCTCCAACCAAAGGGAGAAATCTACATACACAGTGGGTATTAACTGATCAGATGGTTAGCTGATGTAGAATAAGTCAAAGTAAATGAACATGATGTTTAACCAAACTTCTCAAAGAAAAACAAAACAAAACATTTTAATAATAAATTAATCTTGGGTGATACTGAAAGTGACAGGTTAAATAACAGGATTAAATGCAAGTTGTTTAGGTGGCTTGTCCTAAAAGTCTGGAGTTGCAAAGACACCCATACTGTATGTCCACAAAAAAAAAGAAAAAACTTTAACCTGCTCTCTCTCTCTCTCTCTCTCTCTCTCTCTCTCAATCCTTAAGGGAAAAAGCATAGTAAGTATCCTGGCCTTTGTTTTAAGCATATGAACTCTTATAATTGCCCTTTATAACAAATGCATAGAGTCTGAGCGATGCGTTGATGTCCTCAGCCTCCCCCTGCCAGATATGGTGGCAGACACACGGTTACACTGATCCCAGGAGACGGGATTGGACCGGATCTGCTTAACCATGTGCGAGAACTTTTCAGGTCAGTCTCATGAACGCTTGCTCTATCAGTATACTGCATTTCCTTGAATGTGTGTGAGCCGAATAAATAAATGGCAATGGATTCCACTGCTAATGATACTGAGGAGTATAATGTCATTCTCTCTCTATATAACATTACCTACCGTTTGCCAATTTACACATTTGTATATAAAAATATATTCTGAAATGTTTTATTGTGTTGTAGGTTCAGCTGCGTTCCTGTGGACTTTGAAGTGGTCAACGTCAACTCTTCCCTAAATAACGAGGATGACATTAACAATGCCATCACAGCTATTCGTCGTAATGGAGTTGCTCTTAAGGGTTAGTGCTCTGCCATTGTTTTGAATTGAATAAACATTATTGTGAGAATGAATCTAAGGTTCAGATTTGTAGTGTTGTATAGTTATTCTTAATACGTTTTTTAAAACCTCTTATCTAAAATAATGTTTCATGTAACATGTCATTGAAACTCTGCCATGTCAATTTGTTGCCTACAAGATAATAAATCCAAGGGGCATTCAAGTCAACCTGGGAGTTTCGATTGTTCAAAATAGCAGAACACAGTAATGAGAGTAAAAACAATCTTTATTTTTGTATATTATAATCTGCTACACTGATGCACTGATCCCAGCATTTCACTAGTGCTTGCATTCCATCAGGGTTTTGGTTTGTAGGGATTATGGGTAATTTCCTTCCTTTTTCAGTCTCGGTGCACGTGTGTCATTCGTATAGTCAACATCCGTGCACACGTGTGCTGTTTATTATAACATTATGACCACGTGTGTGTGTGTGTGTGTGTGTGTGTGTGTGTCCATGTGTAAAGCAAAAGCAAGTGTCATTAGAGAGATTACTTGATAAAGATCCAGAGTCTCTCTCTGTCTGAAAGCAGTGATTCCGTGTGTGCATGCGCGCTAGTGTCATTATAGAATTTCCTTGTTAAAGAAGTTTCCCGACAGAGCAGTGTTTCCGTTAGTGTGTGTTTGTGTGTTCATGTGTGTGTGATTCTGTTAATATCATGAGTATATAAAAATCCTAATTTAATAATTTTTTTTAGATTTTGATAGAATTCTAAACAAACTTGCCAAATAATTCACTCCCACCACACAGGACGATGTGCAGCCGGCCAATGTATGAATAGTTTAGAGCTTCACCTGTAGTATTATAATGGAACTGCAACATTTCGCCACATCAAATTCAAACACGTATACGTAACCAAAAAAAAAATTCTTTGTGTCATTTTGGTATGAAAGACACAAAAGAATCGTGATGGGTAACTGAAGCCTTTCCCCCCCCCCCGTCTCTCTCTCTCTAATGTCTACTAATGAATTCTGTAGTAGTTAGTTGATTGAACTAAAGAGAGAAGACTGAAATATTTTTACTTAATATTTGTATTTGCGGCATTTTTTAAAACAAGTCAAAAATCGTAATTGGAAGCATAACTGTCTCCCACAATAACGTCCATTCTATATGAGATGAAGTTAATGGAATTAAAAAGTCGCTGTCATGTTTACAAATCCATCAGTGTACTACATTATACATCTGAATACTTGTGCTAAAAGAGAAAGTAAAAATCTGTGTTCAAATTTAGTGTAGAGCTTTATTCATGAAGAGAATTTGTGGTTTTTGTGGTTCCTTGTAGGCAACATTGAGACAAACCACACAATGGCACCTTCTCACAAGTCCAGGAATAATCTTCTCCGGTAAGGTTTCTGTATTTCTGTAATTGTCTGTTAATATCAATTTTAAAAGTTTTTTTTATTGTTATTTATGTCTCTGGTTTTCTCTTCATCCTTCTTTGTGTCTCAGCACAAGTCTGGACCTGTACGCTAATGTGATGCACTGCCAGTCCTTGCCGGGGGTTCAGACCCGCCACAAGAACATTGACGTCATCATCATTCGAGAGAACACTGAGGGCGAGTACAGCAGCCTGGAGCATGAGGTAAACGCCACTATTCTATGCGTTCACTTTCTTGCTTGTGCTTTCAGTAGTACTGCTCACCTGGTCTCAGTTGCACTTCTGTTCCCTTCCTGTTTATTTTATACAAGCCACACTTCTGTATTATGTCATCTTCCTGTTACTACAATTAATCCACGTTATAAAGCTGATTAAAGTGTCTGGACATCTGTGTGTGTGTGTGTGTGTTAGAGTGTACCGGGTGTGGTGGAATCCTTAAAGATCATCACACGGAACAACTCTCTGCGTATCGCTGAGTACGCCTTCAAGTTGGCCAGAGAGAAAGGACGCCGCCGGGTCACAGCTGTCCACAAGGCTAATATCATGTGAGTTGTTCTGCATGCTCAATAGAAACACATCATGTTTCAGCATGTCACAGATACCGTTTAATGTTCCAGCATGACCTTTGTCATCTCTCTCTCAGCTCTTACAACAAAAATGACCCGTCTTTAAGGTTTAATTTACACTTAAACTTGAAAATGTGCGAATGCTTCAGAGATTTGACTTGATGAAAATCATATAAGACATGAATATAGTCTAATGTAAGCCTGCCTTATTCAGATTTTTTTTTTCATCAAATACAATTCATTTTAATTTAATCATTCAAGCAGGTGATGGATGTGGACTTAGTTCATGGGAAAACAGACCAATTCTTCCTATTCAGCATAGTCTTTAGTTACAACCGCACATACAGTATGTTCCTTTTATTTAGCTGTCTGTAATAGTGTCAGCTGTTATGTAGTTACTTATAAATTGATATGTAGTTATGGCGTCACATGGGTCGTAGGCAGATTTCTGAATGAACGTTTGTCTTCCTGTCTCATTCTCACTACCTGTCTGTCTGTTTCTCTCTCTGTCTTTTCTCCTTCGATGTCTCGCAAGGAAACTGGGCGATGGCCTCTTTCTCCAGTGCTGTAAAGAGGTGGCCTCTGGATACCCTGACATTGCCTTCGACAGCATGATTGTAGATAACACCACTATGCAGGTAAACATGGGTCATAAAAGTTCTAAAGGTTTTCGATTATAGAGTTCTAATGTGTATGCCCTGTCTTAAGGCGTATACATTATAAATATAAGAATTATATTATACATAGAACATTATAATGTGATTTATGTGATATGAGAGAAGATATGCTAAAAACTGAACTTACCCTTAAAAACAAAAGCCTCATTGGTGGTGTTTTTCTTTCTGCATTGTATTTTGTCTCAGCTTGTGTCCAAGCCCCAGCAGTTTGATGTCATGGTGATGCCTAATCTGTATGGTAACGTGGTCAGCAACGTGTGCGCCGGGCTAGTGGGTGGACCCGGGCTGGTGCCTGGAGCTAACTACGGGAACAATTATGCTGTTTTTGAAACAGTGAGTATTTGGTTAGATGAAGCGAGAGTATATTTGAAACAGTGGTTAAGATTAAATGGCTTTTAACCCATAAGAACCCATAGTGACACAGGTATGACAAACCTATTTAAAACTTTCGGATTCAGCTTTATCCTTGATTTTAACTCATGAAGTCCTTAAGTTATATCAAATATGCACCCTGTTCCAGTCGTGTGATGATCTGTGAATTTGTGTACTCATGAAATCATTTCCAAAATTAGCTAATTTTAAAAACCTTTCATCATCAATCTGAACAATTTTAATGATTTAATAACCCGTCTCATGTTTTATATATGACTGCATTTCTTTAACAAACTGATATAAAAACAAATTAAGAAAATATCGCTGTGACTTAAATTATGTCCAATAGGGCTTTTAACCCTAAAATTGGCATGTGACGTCTTTCAAGATGTGTTCCATGAGGTTTCTTTGGTCTTATATCCCTCATAATGTCCCTTAAAGGACAAATGGACTCTTATGGGTTAATACACACATCAGCAGTTGGTACCTATGCCCTTTTTTTTTTTTTTTTTTTGCCCAAACTCGAATTGAAATATGGCAGCACTGAGTACTCAGTAGTAGTCGGATGTCAGTAGTCTCAACTTCAGTTGATGCTATCATGTGTGTGTACATTTTTATTTATTTATTTATTTTTTTGGGCCCTTCTTTTATAAGGCTCTATTTGTACAGTTCATTGATATTATTAATAATTAATTAATCTATGCAGATGTATTGGGTTGACTTATGGATGTCTTGTCCTGACAGGCCACTAGGAACACCGGGAAGAGCATCGCTGGACGGAACATAGCCAATCCCACTGCAATGCTGCTGGCCGGCTGTCTCATGCTGGATCACCTCAGGTGAGTTCAGCTCGTCACACACCCTGTCTTTTTCTTTCCCCCAGCTTTGGCCACACGTGATGGTTTGACATAATTTTCCGTTTGAGACATTAGTCATTTCTCTCAGCACGTGTAATCAGTGGGAAAGTTGGATCCAGACACATTAAGGCCTGAATTATGCTACTGTGTAGCTTTTACTTACTGATTTATTTATTTATTTGTTTGTTTGTTTTGATTATTCAATTATTTTATTATATTAAGGCCCAACCATAGCTACACATTAAACTTAATTATAACTTTAACCACGCTGTCTGAATACTTTTCAATTGACATTGATTAGGCCACACTTGGATCTATTGCCCTTAAGTCATTTTTGGGCGCCTCAACTTAAATTATAGTGTAACTAAGCTCTTACTAAAAATATAAATGATGTTAACCTGTGTAATCGTTTCTTCATTTCATTTCTCTAGACTTCACGAGTATGCCAGCATGATCCGTAATGCCATTTTCACCACAATGAACGAAACTCAGGTAATCGCAACTCATGCCACAGCTATGTCACATACACTGCCTGGTCAAAAAATAAGGGAAAGAGATGTCACACACCCAAATATTTTGTTGAAACATCTTTTACTTTGATGATGGTGTGCCATCGTTTCGATAAGTTTATGCAATGTCACACCATTTATTTCCATCCACAGTCGCATTAATTTCTCTCGACATCTTTGTATTGATGATGGGAAAGTTAGACCGCTGCGTAAAGTCAGTTCAAGCACATCTCAAAAGACTCTCAATAGGGTTAAGGTCTGGACTCTCTAGTGGCCAATTCATGTTTGAAAATAATGTCTCATGCTCCTTGAACAACTCTTCACAATTTGTGCCCGATGAATTCTGGTATCGACATCTTGGAATATGCCTGTGCCTTCAAGGAAGAAAAAGAATTGATGGAAAAAAAATGGTCATTCAGTATATTCAGGTCGTCAGCTGACCTCATGTTTTGGCCGGATAACAAGATTCAAGATTCAAAGAACTTTATTAATCCCAGAGGGAAATTGCTTATGACATGGTTACAGTTGCTTACAGTCATTTACAGGAGGAACATTGCTGGACCTAGACCTGAACAACAGACGCAACCTCAGATCATAACATTGGCCCCACAGGCTTGCATGGTAGGTACTCGGCATAATGGGTGCATCATTTCATCTGCCTCTATCTACCCATCATTCTGGAATAGGGTTCACCTGGATTCATCAGATCACATGACCTTTCACATAACACTCCATAGTCTATTATTTATGTTCTCTTTTTTAAGCCTTTTTTGCCCAATCAATCTCACTGATAAGTGGTTTTCTTAAGGCTACACAGCTGTTTAGTCCCAATCCCCCAAGTTCCCTTGAGTGTGGAAATGCTCTTACTTTCACTATTAAACATAGCTGTGAGTTCTACTGTTGCTTTTTTTTTTTTTAACAATTTGATATCACCAAATCGATCTGTTTGTTAATTTCTTCCCTGAAGATGGTTCAGTACTGTCCTGGTTCCTGGTTTTACTAATGCATTGAACAGTTATAAACCCAGTTTTAGTAGTTTCAACAGTCTCCTTAGTTGATGCTGGACAATAATCTGGCCCTTCTGAAACAGAGTAACATTTTTGCCACAACCACAGGATATGTCTTCTGACATTGCATATTTAGAAAATAAGAAGCGGCTCACTGTATCAGTTAGGGTTAAATAATTTGTTGCCAGCAAAAAGGCATTTTCCTATTTACCTATCCGTTTAGTTAAACCCAGGTGGTGACACTTTTTTTGGCCGTGCAGTATATTTGCACTTTTTAGGAAACATAGGCAGAGCTTAGCTATGTTTCGTTGTGTAATCTGTGACCCTGCTGAACTTGTAGAACAAGTTTCAGGCAGATATTTTTAGTCCATATTTTAGTTGTAAGCTTGATACGGTTGTGTGCATATAATATGACAATGGCAAATTGACAAAGAAAATCCCTGGTACCTGCCCATGTCTAAGCAACACTGCCTCTAAGCAATCAATCTGGACCTCATTAGTGTTATTCTGCAGGTTAACCTTCCCATTATCTCCATTATAAAGATGTTCGCCTTTAAAATAAATTGTTTAACAAATGTACTGTACCTACTCGTGTCTAATGGCTAATGGTTATGTATCTTAATTTTTTTCTTTTTACTTTCTTTCAGTTATAATTATGAATATCTCTTTCAGGTTTTTACAAATGTAAATAAGCAATGATTCATTTTAAGCAATGATTCATTTATTTTCATGAATGTCATTTTTTTTTTCTGTGAACGGTTTACATTTATATTCAGTTTCATAAATGAGGCCCGATAAGAGTCTAAAAAGCATCTGAACAATTTTGTTGACAAAATTCCACGTTATGTTAGCTAACTTCTGAAATGTATGTGGGAGCCAGTTAGTTTTTCCATAATTTGTTAGATATATATTTAATGTGCTTGAAATTCACAAGTTTTTACTAAACATTACCCCAAATTTAATATAATTTAAGAGATACAGTGTTGACATTTTATGGTTGTGACCACAGCAATGTCAGATCTTTAAAATAAAAGAAGAAATTAACAAACTTACAAGAACCTGAGCAGTTGAGCAGATAGCAGAACAAACTGGGAGTCAACATGTCGTTTGACCACAAGACTTTTTTTTATTTTTTTTAGAAATGTCTGACAGCATTGACACAAATTCAGCTAATTGAAAATGTAATCGATTCTCTTTTAACAGCCATAAATTAATTAATATGTACTTATTTTACTTAGCACACAATAAATGATAATTTTTTTCATATGTTTTAATTGGTTTTTAACTATTTGAAAATGTGAGCCCATTTTCTGGACAAGGTCTAGTGAGGACACTTTAGCAAATAAAATAATCATTTTTAAGTAGCATTGAAAGTAGAGTTGATTCAGCTTATAAAATTTACCATAATCAAAATCTGATTTTTTTTGTGTTTTGCCTGTTGTGTTGTAGTTGCATACCGCAGACATCGGGGGGCAGGGCACTACCTCGGAGGTGGTACAGTCGATCATGAGGAACATCAAGAGCAGTGGACCTCTCACTTCAGAGCTCTAATGCTATAAATGCCACAAGAGCCATAAATGGTAACGAAGCAGTGTGTCATAGCTGTGCTTAACAGAATTAATCATTTTTGTTAAAAGGAAACATTTAGAGATTTTTCATAAATGATTAACTCTTTGCTCTGCACATCAATGATTAAGGATGCATTGATATATGCAGCAAAGAAATAAAAAAAAATACCAATGCAGATATTGTGTTATACTATGTCAATCGAAAACATGACGTGTGGTCTTTGTTTGACAGTTAAAATTTTTCATGTTTTTTACAGATTCTCGGATGTTGGCACTTCAGGGTATGGAAAGAGGATCAAGATTAAGATATTTATGCTTATTTCAGGTTATATTGTAGACATTGAAGTTTGTATGGATTCAGCCTGACACACTTGATGTCTGTCTAGGATCACTCGAGTGAGTTAATCTGATATTTATATGGGGGTATTGTGCACAGTTATGGTTTATAATGTAAAAGAAAAAACATTCCATTGTTATTAAACAACTTTGAGCTACAGGTATATAGTTCCTGCAGCCATGTCACCATTACTGACATAACATGGTTTATTTAATCATTATATTATCCATTGTTCTGTCCCAGTTATAGACAGAATACCCAAGAAACTTTGTGATTATTATGTTCCCCAGTTGCAAATACAAGGGGCATCCAAGTCAAAGCGACACATTGTGCAGAATATAGTATAGGACATGGGTATGAGAGAAAAAACTACCTTTATTTCCCTATGGTATATAGTCCCCTGCTACACTAATGCACTGTTAGTACACTGGAGTCATGATTGGACTGCATGTTTCACATCATTATAACTGCTGAAAAGCTGGCCTCCCAGAAACTCCTTTATTGGCCCAGTCCTTTAACTAAAAAAAAAAACTTCATGTTTGATCACCAAAGGTCGTTCTGTTTTTTGCAGGACAATGCAAAAGCTCATTCTTCCCACTTCACCACTTGCACGTTACGGGAATGCGGCTGGCAGCCCTGAAATCATTCTAAGCCATTTACACATACTTGGACCATTACAGGAGTACCTGGGAGGCCAGGGTTTTAAATATGAAGCAGGCAATCTGATTATGGCTCTTGTGTAGTGAGAAATCTTTCTACCTTGATGGTATGCAAGCACTTGTGAAATTAGTGTAGCAGAGGATTATATAGACAAATTTAGAATTCTGCACAATCAAAAGCCCTAGTTTTACTTGAACACCCCTCATATGAAATCTTGCTGAATTGATGTATTGAAATCAAATTCTCAAAATCGCTAAGTGATATTTCTGTTCATAAGTTAAATGATATGCCTACTATTTTAACATGGTTCAATTTCTCGCATGCATAGCGTATCTGTGATATACAGTATATCTGTAAACTGATCAGATTGATTTTTTTTTTTTTTTTTTTTTTTTTAAGTCTTATTGTATTTCCATTCTTACTGACTGTTGCATCCTGGCCAAAAAAAAAAAGAATTGTATTGTTTAACATGTATCAGCACTGACATTTTACTTCAATAAAGTGGTTGATAAACTTCCTTATGTCTGTGCTATAAGCTGTGAAAATCACAAGTAGCTGTCAAGTTGTTAACAAATAGCTAGACCACAAGGGGTAGAGTTTAATTACAGGCAAATTCCAGCCAACGTCTTCTGTGCTCGTTCAGATTCTACTTGAGAAATGCCTCTCCATGAGGCAGGGGACACCCGCCAAATTTACTTCCATTTACAACATTTTACTTGTGTCTCTGCCAGCTTTCCTGCTATTCAGTGCTTATTTGAAGGTGAATATGATTTACTACCTCGTGACCATGTGGTTTTATCTAATTAGAGCGAGGGTTCTATTATGGTTTAAAATTCAGTTTTAGCTCAGAGAACAAGTTGTGAAAGGTTGAGGATGTGCTGCGAAAGAGGAACTAAATCGCTGGCAATTTTCAACTTATGACAGACCATAACAAGAAGACTGAAATGTTTGTTTCTGAACGGCTCACCTGGGGGCCATCGTTGAGCAGTTGATGAATGCATTGCTGTTCTTGAACGTTCTGGATGGCATTACTCCATACAGGCCGGCCAAGTTTAACAAAGTGAAACTCCATAACATAATTACGGCAATTAACTGCTAACATGGGCTAACACTGAAACTAATTAATGGTTATGAACCTCTAGCAGAATAACAAGGAAGTTACTATAGACCTTTTTTGCACTCCCGAGCCTTCTCGACTGGGAAATTTATATTTTGGTTTTTGGAATATTTATTATGGTAGTAAAAATGTTTTTTCACATGGTTTGAAGGAGTTTAGTAATCATTAGCAATGTTGGGATTAGCAACCTAAACACTACTATTGAGGAAAATGTCCTTAGTATGGCTGACATTCAGCATTTATGATCTGTCAGGGTGGACTGAGAGGTGGGAAAGTAAGAATGGAGAAAATTATGCAGGAGTTCTGCAGAGAGGCAGGGTTAGTAAAGAGCATGTAGACTGCAAAGAGGCATCCATGAGTGTCTTGGCTTTCATTTCCTGGAACTTTCATGTCACCGAGAGGCGAATCGTTGGCTTACACACATTGATCTTTTGTTCCATGATTCGGCCCCATTTCCAAGTTTGATTGCTCTTGTTTATTATCCATTTCCATGTTACATCACACTTTAAGCCCTAAAGTACACTGAGCTTACTCATTTCACCTCTACATCATTTTTTTTGTCCACATTGACCCTCAGCCTAGTCATTAATTTCCAACTAGAGGATTAGGCTATCAAGCTTGCTTACAAATTCACAACACTCTCTAGTGTTTGTAGTGTTAAAACCTGGAACTGAATTTTAGGCAACAACACTTGAACAATGAAGATCATTCCACTTCCAGTTTGTTTAACAACCAGCAAGTGCAACCCACTGTGTCTCCCAATGAAATACAGGGTGGGCCATTTATATGGACACACCTTAATAAAATGGGAATGGTTGGTGATATTAACTTCCTGTTTGTGGC
>JAQMYJ010000015.1:19795078-19806423 GCA_030014305.1 Clarias laeviceps | reverse complement strand
AGTAAAAATAAATCCCGACAGATAAGTGTTTCCGTTTGTGCGTGCAGGCGCTGTGTGTGTGTGTGTGTGTGTGTGTGAATCTAAAGTAAGCACCCCTCTCCCCCTTCTCGTCTTACACACCCTTCCTTCACTCTTTTTACACACACGCGCGCGCACACAGCAAAAATGCTGGTTTATCGGAAAAATAAACAAGAAATCTCTCTAATGACACTCGATTGAGCGACACACTAACAAAATCAATGCTGTAAAGTAAAAATAAAACAAATTAACCTGCACATTACCTTTGAAAAGAATGGCGACAGAGCAGTGTTTCTGTGTAGAGCAGAGAGAAAGAGTGTGTGTGTGACTGCGAAGGCGAAACTAGGAGGGGTCTGTGTGTCTGTGTGTGTGTGTGTGTGTGGGGGGTCTCCAATGACGCGCGCGCACACAGACATACACAACAGGCAAAGAGCAGCCTAAGCCTTGAGCAGAGAGAGAAAATGGATTTTTAACCTCTTTAATGAGACTTGCTTTTGCTTTACACGCGCACTGTACACACACGCATACAGACACAAAATAAAATATGTTTTACACACACACACGTGTGTATAGTAAACAGTACATGTGTGCAGGGATGTTAATTATACCAGTAAGAGACGAGCACTAAGACCCAGAAGGGGAGACGATTACCCACAATTCCGCAGCGCAAGAGAGAGAAAAACCGTTGGCTCACTTGTGATCATGTGACACTCGGTGTCAAAACAAGAAGCGCATGTGTGATACATGATACTCGGTACTAGTAAACCAAGACTTGTTCGTTTTCCAAGTCTAAATTTATTAAAAATCTTTGGTCATCTTGCGGCACACTCGCAAACCACGTTACTCACAATCCGAGGTTTCACTGTATAATGTTTTTATCCAGAAAAAAACAGAGCTCGTCAGGAAACTTCCATAGTTTTAAAAAGCCCAGACAGTCTAAGAGAATTTTTAATCTTCTGGTTGGTGACAATGCAGTTAAGTAAACTCGCTAAACAGCAGAGAAAAGAAAAAAAAGTCATTTTAGTCCTTTTTGACTCATATACTTCCGGATCTTTAAAAAAAAAACATTTAAGTCACACCAATAATGGACGAGACTTGAATTCTTGTAAACAATAATAATGCAGAAAGCAGAATTTCTTAACCTCACCCAAGATTGCAACAGAAGCTGGCAATCAAAAACTGTTTTTTTTTTTCATATTAGTTCAGTAATCATTATCTACCCATCACATAGTTATGCATAAATGTGGTTTAGGCTGGCATGAAATGTAACAATATGGGAAAGAGCACCAGTTAGCCTAATCTGCATGTCTTAGGACTGTGGAAGGAAACCGTAGTACCTTGAGGAAACCCACCAAGCACGGGGAGAACATACAAACTTCATGCACACCTACCTTTGTTTACATTCATTTACTTTACAAAGAAATAAAAAACAAACAGTTCTTGTCTAGCAATCACTCTTCATACCCTTACCTGTATATACTCTCAGCTATCTTAGCAAAAAACACGACAAAAATTGGCAAAAGCATCAAGATGAAGACATCACACTACATCTACATATGTCATCTTATTTTTTAAGAACAAACAGATCATATTACAATAGGAGAAAATGGTATTTTTTATTGTTCTTCTGACAAAATCCATAAATCTTTCAGTTAATGACAATCTGAAATAGTAAGCTAATACTATGATAAATCATTGATATATGGCTTGGACTACTTTTTTCACACGCTTTTACTCCAACTCTCCAGGTTCTCCCTCAACTGGTGTGGGACATTACGGAGAAGTTCCAGGGGCCTGACGTATTGTGTCGCTTAGTGAAATACTTGCAGATCGTGGGCATGTTTGCATCCTCTTACATGATAGTGGCTATGACAGTGGATCGCCATTACGCCATATGCTGCCCTCTTCAGGCGTACAGATTAGGGGCGATCTCAAGGTGGAACACATCCATCATTGTGGCATGGGTTCTGTCTCTTGTGCTTAGCCTACCACAGGTATGAGAGTGCACCCTACTACTAAGGGGATTATTAACATAGATTGAATGAAAAAAAAAATGAGAAGCATGTCATAAATTATATATTATTATTATTTTTGTTGTTGTTGTTAGTGGATGTTAATTAATTCAACATTAAATAGTATAATAAGACACCCTTTCTGTCCTTTCTGGACCAGTGGTTTCTAACTGTGTTCCTGGAGAACCCCTGTCCTGGCCATTTTAGTGTTTTCCTATTAACACCTCCTGATTCAGCAGCACTGTGGTTAAATTATGTTTGATGTTTAAATTGAGCTTATGCTTTGTTAAATTATGCTTGTGTGGAGCCCCTAAAGGTATGGGACTAGAATCATAGAAAGAGTCAAAGAAAATTAAAGAAATTGAAAGTGATTTAAAAAAAATATTTTTACAAAAAAAAGTAAAACTTAATTATAGCAAATGATTAAAAAAAAAAGGAAAAAAAGAAAAAATAAGAAAAAATGTTTTTGTAAATGCATGCTTGATAATTGTGTGCATTATGACAGCGTATGGCCAAGAAAGTCATTTTAGTTCATGTAAGCTGATACACACTTTCTCTCCTAAACAACTAACAGCAATTATAGCCCATCCTATCGAAATTCTGTACGTGGCACTTTTGTGTCGATCATAACCACTTAAATATAAAAGTAATTTCAGTAATCATAAATTATATATTCCCTAATGGTATTTTGGACAAGCAATGTTTCTAAAAATGTTTTCGTTCTAACGCACAGTGATTTGTAATGAATATATTTGATTTCGATGTTGATTTAAAGGTGAATAACAATCTAGTGTAATGTTACTATTCTTAAATCTAAATATATTTATTATTATAACACATATTACAATATCATTATAATTAAGCATCTGCCACTGTACAAACTCACTTTAGGAAACAGCCTACTGCGGAATGACTAGCCTTAGATTTGATCACAATTGCTACCAAGTACAATTTTAACCTACAGTACAGCATTACTTGTCTTTCCGTAGGTGTTCATTTTCTCCAAGTCAGAGATAAATCCAGGGGAGTTTGAGTGTTGGGGAACCTTTGTTGAGCCATGGGGTCTGAAAGCCTATGTGACATGGATGACTCTGGCTGTCTTCATCCTTCCTACATTGATTATCACAGTGTGCCAGGTAATAGAAATCTTCTCACAAACCTCTACAGCATATACACTTGGCAAATCAATTTCTGATGAGTCAGCATGTAAACGGCTTTTATTTCGAAGTCAGATTGCTACATTGCAGTTGTGTTGCGGCCACTTTTTCTTTCCAATTGAAGAGAAATAATATTCGTGTAGTCTGGCTGAAATTAACCTTCATTTACATCGACAAAGAAGGGATAATAAATGGAACAGTCATAATCGTGCTAAACAGATCAGCAATGTAATAAAATAAATCAATAATTCAAATGCATTTATAGACTGCAGCCAAGTTACACACCAGCTGGAGCATGAACAGAGAGAGTGAGGTCAGTGACAGTATTATCTATAGAGGGAAATGCATGTCAATATTTACAGTGACATTAAAATAATTTAATTAATTATAATTTAATTAAATTTAATCATGTGGCACTTTTATATTCAAAGAGTAGCAAACATGATTAAGAGAGAATCAGGTGCACGCGAGAGAGAGAGGGGGATTTACAATCATACATCATATTTACATTATTACATTTACTTTTTCTAGGGTAGGCTTGCATTTAATTTTGTTTGGGTGAATTTTTCAAATGTCAGTTGTACCAGCTGGAGTAAACTTAACACTGCAGTGCTAAAATATACAGAACCTGAGTCATGCAGGGTAAAGTGTATGGTCATCAAAATGGCTGGGCATGCACAATGAGGGCATCATGTATGTGTACTGTATATATGCAGATCCAATGCCTTTATTTTCAGAATCCCACTCCAAGATTTTCTGAAAACTTGGCAGCTCTGATCTATAGATTCCCCTGTAACACTAATGCCAGTGTTTACTTGTGCTTGGATACCATTAAGGTAGAAAGTTTTCTCAGTACGCTGGAGCCATGATCGGACGGCCCGCTTCATGTCTGAAACACTGGCCTCCCAGGAACTCCTTTATGGAGAGAGGTCAGGACTGTATGGGAAATGTAGCAATAACTTCCCAGCTGAGTTCCTGTAATAGATGTTTCTCTTCTGCAAGTTGGTGACAAGTTTTTCGATTTTCAAAGATCAGGTGTTTCACTTGGGAACAGTTAACTGCTGTGGGCTCCGATCATCTCAACTGGGATCATCATTCATGGATGTGTACCGAACCGAGTGTCTTCTGTAAATATCAGTTTTGCACCTTTATCACAAGTCCTGGTTTGACTTGAACACTCCTCATATATTAGGCAAAGGGAAGTGATTGCTTCAAGTCAAAGTACTGAGCTGCAGTAAAACGTCACAGGCTGTGTTCCAAAGCAAATAAGGCACACTTAGGTATGATGATGGAACAATAAAATTTTTTTCTAATATTTGTGTAGTCAGGCTTAAATTAACCTTCATTTACAGTTGCGTGAGGCATCAATCACATGCCAAAGAAGGGATAATAAATGCAACAGTCATAATAGTGCTAAACAGATCAGAAATGTAATAAAATAAATCAACATTCAAATGCATTTATAGACTGTAGTCAAGTTACACACCAGCTGGAGCATGAACAGAGACAGTGAAAACAGTGACACAGTATTATCTATAGAGATAAATACTGTACATATCAATATTTACAGTGACATTAAAATATTTAGTTCAATGATGTAGCACTTTTATATTCATGTTAACACTCAAAGACTAACAAAAAGAGCGCAATCCCAGTTTATATTCAGTATATTTTTTTACTTTCTTTTCTTCTCCCCTTCTTTTGTATCAATAACAATTCTTCTTTGACCGTACTTTCTCCATTCATTATTATTATTATTATTATTATTATTTCCTTTGCTTTTTGCAATGTGGCATGGCATGGGGTCGATTGATCTGTGAAACTGTTCAGGTGTTAAATAAAAGCTCTTGCTAAAGGAGTCGGGTGTCTGTGCATCTATAAAACTTAATAATCAACAGCTAGCCTGCTAACTCTGGCTAGCAAGCTAAATGCAGTGTAGAGAATAAAGTTTATAATGCTGGATCGTTTGCCAACAACCATATTAGCTACTTTATTTAGAAGAATGCTTAATTAATTTATTACCTTACCTCCAAAAAATTTATTCGTTAAGGAAAAACCCTTTCATATCCCTTTAACTTTTCCAAATTTTTACATATTACAACCACAAACATAAATGTATTTTACAGGGATTTAATTTGATAAACCAACACAAAGTGGCACATGATTGTGAAAATGATAAATAGTTTTCAAAGATTTTTACAAATAAAAATCTGAAAAGTGTGGCGTGCATTTGTAATCAGCCCAATTACTCTGGACAATAAACTCTGACAATTCTAACTAAAATCCAGTGGGAACAACTGCCTTCAGAAGTCACCTAAATAGTAAACAGGGCCACCACAGAAGCCATCAAAAGGTTGTAGAGAACGTTATTGAGCAAACAGCATCATTAAGCCCAAGGGACACACTAGACAGGTCAGGGATAAAGTTTAAAGTCCCGTTTTTAGTTTGCAACAAGCTACTGTATGTGAAACTGCAAATGGGACTTCTCACTGAATGGCTTTTTTCCAACAACAATGGTTTTCTTCTTGCCGCTCTTTCATAAAGGCCAGATTTGTGGAGTGCACAACTAATAGTTGTCCTGTGGACAGATTCTCCCAACTGAACTGTAAATCTCTGCAGCTCCTCCAGAGTTACCATGGGCCTCTTGGCTGCTTCTCTGATTAATGCCCTCCTTGCCCGGCCTGTCAGTATAGTTGGATGGCCATGTCTTGGCAGGTTTGCAGCAATGCCATATTTTTTCCACTGGTTGATGGATTGACCTGTGCTCTGTGATGAGTGAACCTGTGAGATGGTCAATGTTTGGGATGTTTTTTTTTTTTTTACAACCTAACCCAGCTTTAAACTTCTCCACTGTATCCCTGACCTGTCTGATGTGTTCTTTGGGCTTCATGATGCTGTTTTGTTGACTAATGTTGTCTAATAAAACTCTGAGGGCTTCACAGAACAGCTGTGTTTATACTGAGATTAAATTACACACAGGTGGATAGGGGACTCTATTTACTAATTAGGCTGAAGGCTTGTGGTTCCACTGGATTTTAGATAGGGGTGTCCGAGTAAAGGGGGCTGAATAAAATTGCATGTCACACTTTTTAGATTTTTATTTGTAAAAAATGTAGATATCATTTTACCACTTCACACTTATGTGCTACTTTGTGTTGGTCTGTCACGTGAAATTCCAATAAAATACATTTATGTTTGTTGTAACATATGTACATTACATTGTGTATTCTTTATGTAGTGGGTTTAATGTGATGGCTTCGTGCAGTGGCTTATTTGATGCACATAAATTTTATGTATTGTGTATTCTTTAAATTGTTCATTCATTCAACTTACAGTAGTGCATCTTCCTGGTCAGGCTTGTTGTGGGTCTGGAACCTACTATATGCCAGGAAATCTGGATGAGTTAAGAGTTTAGCACAGGGCAACTTGCATACACACATTCAAATCTTTTTTTACACCTACAGTAAAGGCATTTTACAGTAGCCAATCCACGTAAAGGCATGTTTTTGGAAGGTCAGAGGAAATCAAAGAACCCTGTGGAAAAAAACATTGATACAGGAGAACATGCAAGACTCCACTTAATATATTAAAAAATAGTGCAAGAATGTTTTTATACTGTAAAATGACACAAAGCAAAAACAGTATGCACAATCTCAGTTCCCATCCAGGCCACTTCCAAGTAATTCCTAAAGCATTCAACCTTTAAAATTGAGAGGTAAAATGTAAATTAGCAAGAGAATTATTGACAGAAATAACGGACATCGTATTAGATAGAAGGATTTAAATTGATAGTTGATCAGAGGGTCACATCCTGTTGATAACTTTGGCATGACTGTATTCCTCCTAGGTGCGAATTTTCAGAGAGATCCATAAGAGCATATACCTGAAGTCGAGGCGCGTGTCAGCTGACTCAAAGAAAAGTTTTGTCATCTTCCGCACACCCAGCCTGCGTAATCAGAAGGACAAAATTAGAGAAGGGGAGAAAGGAGAAGGATCCACGCTGAGGGATTCCCGAAGTGGATTCCATAGAAAAAACAACAGCGACTCATCCCAGTCATACTGCAATGCCCGCAACTCCCAGCATGCACCACAGCCAGACTGCTGTGACTCTCCGTTCCAGGACAGCCAAGGTGGAAACGAGCTCCAATACGCCACGCAATCACCTGATATCCTGCCCCACACACTCTCCCACACACACTCTCCCAAAAATCAGAACAACTCATCAGCTCTTCTGAGCTCTGGTCCTCTTCTTGAAGATGCTGCTGATTGTTATCAGACTTCCCCGGATTACACCGAGTCCTTAGATAACTCATTTGGGGCCCCTATAGAGAACTGCAATCCAGTCCATCCTGTCCGGGTTTCATCGTCTATTTCGCGACCCGTGACTCCTCCACCACCAGGAATATCCAGAGCGTTGTCCAAAACACTGAAGATGACTTTGGTCATAGTGCTGGTTTATACCATGTGCTGGTCACCCTACTTCACAGTGCAGCTCTGGGCAGCTTGGGATCCAGAGCCACATAATCATGGTGAGTTCACTGATTGAACCCTCTAAATCTATCATTGTTTTAATGATACATATAACTACAAGTGACATGGATGATTAACAATTAGCTAGTGAATGAGCCAATGTAGCACAAATTGATTAAAAAAGTTAATGCTATTATAGAAGGGTATCAGAACAACTGGTGTAACACAGCCTGCTGGATATGGGTCTTAGCTGGGCAAGTGTTCAAGGTTGTTGATATGGTATCCAAATTCCCCAAATCCAAATCTGATTGAGCATCCATGGAATGTACTGGACAAACAAGTCTGATTCATGGAGGCCTTATCCCACAACCCACAGCAGGAGTCCTGTGGAGCCATGGCCTGAGGGGTCAGAGCTGCCCTGGTGGCACAAAGGGCACCTACACAATATTGATTAATTTGATTTTATTATTTATAATTTAGGTTTTAATGCTATGGCTTATTAGTATATGTTTATTATACGTTTCTCAGTGAATCGCAGACTTTAGTCAACAAATGACTAGTTTGAACATCTTTTATTTTGTAGTTTGTCTTTTAAATTAAAGGGGTAATAATGTTATCAGAAGCAGATCAGCCAAATCTGATATCCTATTGAAAGACAAGCTCAACTGATTTAACTGGTTGCCATAGCATGTTACTAGTAGCTGTAATTGTATCTTGGAATGAGAAACAGATCAACATCTATCTCTTCTCCCTGTCTCTCTCTCTCTCTCTCTCTTTCTCTCTCTAGTGGCCTTCACTATCCTGATGCTGCTGGCCAGCTTGAACTCCTGCACAAATCCTTGGATCTACACAGTCTTTTCCAGCAGCGTCTCTCATGAACTTGTCTCCCTTTTGCATTGCCGGACTCGAACCCCTCGCAGGGGCTCTCTACCGGAAGACTCCAGTGGCATAAACACCACCAGCACCACCAAGGACTACGCGTTATGAGCCACTCACACACCTGTGTTACAAGGGTGAACAGATTTACAATGTTGCTGGGACATATTGTGCATAGTGAAGCTGAAGCAACCCGAGGAATTGGAATGAGCACATTGTGGAATAAACCACAAGTAGGACATGAACATGAACTGAAGAACATGGGCATGATGTAAACATATAATCATTATGCAATGTTCAAAACCATGGAGATACTTGAGAGGTTTCAATCTAAACTTATGAAGAGCAAATGGTTACTCCTCTAACACTAAGCTACAAACGTATACCGTATATAGAACATATTTTTATCAAATTACTGAACTCTTGAGGCAAGAACATGCGAAGGCTGCTTAAGAACTCTTGATAGAAAAGGAGGACGCCCGCCTAAGCCTGCGCCCCAGACATTCCCTAGTATCATCTATCACTCTGTTGTTATTCCTTATCAGTCTTTTCGCTACAAAAGTCTCAGTTCTGACTTTGATGGAAAGCATGAACGAGAAGAATGAGTCATGCATGGAAACTCCATCAAGAAGACAACTTCAAAATTGTGAGAAGGTGATGGCACTGAACGGTGCACAAATGTGAAAAACAGGAAACGAATCTACGGAATATGGAAGGGGAAGGAAAGAAAACAGTAATATAGCACACAAGTTAAACAAGTGCACATACTGAAGACATCAGGGATAATGAGGTTTTAATCACAGTTTATTTTACAAATATGGCACCAGTGTTGCACCATTTTAACAAATGTAGCATTACAGGAATCTATAGCTTGACTGTAGACTGTTCCTTTCATATTCTCTTACATTCACTGTATATAATATGATGGACCAACCAGCTTTCATAATCTAAATTATGCTAAAAAGAAATAAAGGGGAAAAAAGAAAAAAAAAAGAAAAAAAATGTTCCTTCAATGTCATTCCCAATATGTGCAATCACCTCTTTCAGAGATTTCTCTTTCCCTGGCAGTCATGTTCTCCTGTTTAATCTGTATTATTCAACAGTTCCAACTAAGCTACCTGATTAGACACTTTGTCTCCTTAATAATTGCTTCTAAGTGTTTCCAAATCACCTCTGAATCGTCCATGTTCTTTGATTTATGCTTACAAAGCTAACTAGCTTCTAACACAAGGCTGCATCCCAAATAGCCGTCCAACCCCTGATCAAGCCATATTTGGTTTGTTGGATAAAAGATTGTACATCATAGCACACTAGATTTCAATTTAATGCTATTTGGGATTCAACCCCAGAACCCAAGTGAAATACATGGGATATATAGAGAAACTTATTTAGAGGACTGTCCACCTCCATATTTTATTCTCCTAACCTTTTGGCCGCATAATACCAGTAAGAATTTAAACCTACTTTCAGACTGTTAGACTAACTGCTTCACCAGCTCTGCCAGTCGCAGTTAGTTAGTTCACCAGTTGCGGAGAGATATACTGTATGTTGGTGGAGCAAAATAACTGGTTAAATAAAAAATTATCTCTTGATAAAAATAACTGTGGAACTGTTGTATAAAAGCAATATCACACAAAAGCAGGAGCTGTTGTGCTGAATATCAGCATGGCTGTAATGACTCAGGCCGCATCCTCATGCCTATGACCACATTGCAGCCATGCTGACATTAGTCCCAACAGCACTCCTACATGTGTAATAAAAGATATTGCTTAAATAGCACAAATCTCATATTCAAGGCCTATCAACTGCACATTAAATGAGATTTCATTTCCCCATGTGTGAATGGACTTACAGAGCAATCTATTAATTTTATTAACATAATATTATGTTTTATTGACAATGTAATTTATTTAAGTGCAATGCATATATGTAAAATGTTATGTTATTTTATATTGTTATATTATTTGTGAATGCGGAAATAGTGATGTAATTTCCTGAAACTACTCCCTTGTGTTACAAACAACAACAACAATAATAATAATAATAATAATAATAATAAAAATAAAATATGTTTTTGAAAAAATAAAAAGACGAAATCATTTATAACTGAAATCATACTGGTGCAATACAGGTTACTGTTCTTTTAAAGGTTCTTTATGGTATCTTTTTTTTTTTAGGGGAAAATATCCAATTGGCCAATACAAACATAGAAAAAGAACAAAAAGAAAGGAATTTTAATAAAATTTTATATTATTTTTGTATTCACACACTTAAGTCCTGTCTAAATGTCTAAAATGAGTAAAAAGTGAATTTTCACTAATTTGTCCCCTTTAGGCCAGTGGCTTAGTGGTTGGTGGGTTTCTTCTGGGAACTCCGGTTTCCTCCCACAGTCCAAAGAAATGCAAATTAGGCTAACTGGCATTCCCAAATTGCCCGTAGTGTGTGAATGAGTGTGTGTGTGTGTGTGTGTGCCCTGTGATAGATTGGCACCCTGTCCAGGGTGTACCCCGCCTCGTGCCCCATAAGCTCTCAGCCCACTGCGTACTCCTGTGTACAGGATTAAGCTATATAGATGGTGAGTGAGTGAGTGAGTGAATGATCCTTTTTAACCCCTGTAAGTAATGTACAGTATACACACACTCACCACCATAGTCGTAATGTTTATATAAACTCAGCAAAAAAAGAAACGTCCCTTTTTCAGGACTGTGTATTTCAGCAATAATGTTGTAAAAATACAAATAACTTTACAGATCTTCATTGTAAAGGGTTTAAACAATGTTTTCCATGCATGTTCAATTAACCATAATCAATT